>JAOUQV010345456.1:0-10416 GCA_028565295.1 Aspidoras spilotus
TTTATTATGGGGTATTGTGTTTATTATGGGGTACTGTGTTTATTATGGGGTATTGTGTTTATTATGGGGTATTGTGTAAGATACTTTACTCTGAATCTAAGAATCATACGAAACGCAGAATCGCCTCTGTTTTTAATTTAAACTCCGCCCTCATTTGATCGAATCCCCATGCACTTCTCTGAACAGTGCCTGCGAGTGTGTTTGTGCCTCGGAGCTGAATATTGACGTGTGTTATTTCAGTATTACATCATTAACGCGTGGAAAAACACGGATTGCAGGATTTTACCAACAAATCAGAACTGCCCGTCTCCGCAGACTGTGCCCGCTGTAACAGCATCATCAAGTAGATTTGATAAAGAATAGCCACTCTGCTAATGCACATGAAACTGAGACAGTGATGAAGCTTCCAACAGAGAGAGGAAGTGAACTCGAGGGACGGAGAGAGAGAGAGGGAGTGAGAATGGGGGGAGAGAGAGAGAGTGATGGGATGAACATGAGAGGGAGGATAATGCGTATCTGTGTGAAAGTGATGGATAATGGAGAGTGAACAAGTGTTGGAGAGAGAATGGATCTATGTCGGTTTGGGAGTGGACATTCCCTGCGGTCTCAAATAACATTCCCATCGATGGGTTCGGCAAATTCAGTTCCGTATCAGTGTTTACTTCCATAATTAGACACGGAGACAAGGATGAAACTCCCTGAGATGATAAGAGGAGGAAACCTCGGGAAAACCCAGACTTAGACGGGAATACCATTATCATTTAGGTGCAAACAGATTAAACAGTAGATGTGTGTGTTGTGGTGAGAGTGGGTAAGGCAACAGGATGTGACGGGGGTGTAAGAGACGAGGTCAGGATCAGCACTCTCTCAGTAGCAGCGTGTGTAGATCAGCAGAAGAAGAGAAATAATTAGGAATGATGGTTGTAATAGAGCAGTTCAGGAAATATGGAGTGTATCCATGTATAGTCACCAATCAGAGACTCATCATAAACCCAATGTGATGGAGCGCTGTGGCCAGACCTTTACATAGGGTGGCCAGGGGATGGCCAAAGCTATTTTATACAACACTCATCGATTTTCACAGAGTTCCGTGATTTCAGAACTTTATACAACACTGTTCTCAGTTGGAACTGAACTGTTAGCTTGTCACAGACTGCCAGGGCCAATGAAACTTGTGGTGGACAGTCAGATATCTGGGGTGTCATGTGCCACCCCTAACAATTTTTATTGGTCGACAACAGAACTAAAGGAATTCATTAAAGAGAGCAACGTATTACCTGGTGATGATGATGATGATCATCATCATCACATCAAGAAGGACATTGATATTTCCTTGTTACTGATAACATCTGGATGTTGCTCATCATCTCTCCGATCTCACAGCGTCCATTTTGTTTGCTAAAAAAAAAAAAATCTGGAACACCGATGTGTCTTCGAGGAAAGACACAGAAAGCAAGAACATACACAGAAGTCCACAGAAAATCACAAAATTCATTTACTTCTCCCACAGTTCTCACCATTACACCCCCTCACACACACACACACACACACACTTTCTGGAAAGAAATGTAATACGTGCTCATGTTCCTCGCCAGCTGTGAACCGTGTGAAGGAATTACATCTGTCTCAGCCGATGTGGATTTAGTAATTAGATTTAACAACTGCACGGACGGTGTTATTTAATTGTGTAGTGATAGCGCCACACCACCCTGACAACCTGCTCCCATGGAATGTCAAGAGCCCACTCGGTTATTTCTGCACTGATGGACATAGTGTGTGTGTATGGTTAGAATTTACCTGACGTACATCCATTATGTCCAGATCACGAGTCTAATATAGTGTCCACATTCCGCCCACTTGTACTTATCACACTGTGGTCCAGGGGCATCAGAAGGACAGGACAGGACAGGGAAGGTGTATCGTGTCTATCATCATCTACTAGTGCTTCATACATTTACTTTTACAATTCCTGCATTTCAATCCCAACTGGGGCCAGACTTTTATACATAGGGTGGCCAGGGGATGGCCAAAGCTGTATCAATGGGGGGGGCGAGAATTATGAGTGAAGTTTGCAAATTGCAGTAGAATAAACAAAAGTTGGGGCATAATCAGTACCATGTTTCATTCCAACACCTAAAAGAAGATTTGTCACCAAGGAGAGGAAGTGATTGTGTGTTTCAGGTGTTTCCCATTCATCCTGAGAACATGTTCAACAGTACAGAGTCATCCATGTTGCATTTTTCACATTGTCCATTGGGGACAGATCAGGAATGCAGACAGTGTTCATTTGTGGAATATTTTGCTATCTAAATGTTCTGGATGTTTTAGATGTTCTAGATGTTCTGGATGTTCTGGATATTCCAGATGTTCTGGATGCTTTAGATGTTCTAGATGTTCCAGATGTTCTGGATGTTCTATATGTTCTGGATGTTCTGGATATTTCAAATGTTCTGGATGCTTTAGATGTTCTGGATGTTCCAGATGTTCTGGATGTTCCAGATGTTCTGGATGTTCTATATGTTCTGGATGTTCTGGATATTCCAAATGTTCTGGATGCTTTAGATGTTCTAGATGTTCCAGATGTTCTGGATGTTCTAGATGTTCTGGATGTTCTAGATGTTCTGGATGTTCTGGATATTCCAGATGTTCTAGATGTTCTAGATGTTCTGGTTTGTTTGCCACATTTTGTTTTAGTAGTGTTATATTATAGTGATGATGTTGGTACTGTAATAACTAGCCCCAAATTATACGTGTCTCAACTTTTATTTTGTAGTGAACTGAAGATCAGCATCTATTTTAGCAACTACTGTTAAAAATGGTAGAGATGGTAGCGATGGTAGAGATGGTAGAGATAGTAGAGATGGTAGCGATGGTAGTGATGGTAGAGATAGTAGAGATTGTAGAGATGGTAGAGATGGTAGAGATGGTAGCGATGGTAGAGATGGTAGCAATGGTAGAGATAGTAGAGATGGTAGCGATGGTAGAGATGGTAGAGATTGTAGAGATAGTAGAGATGGTAGAGATGGTAGAGATGGTAGAAATCGTAGAGATGGTAGAGATGGTAGAGATGGTAGAGATAGTAGAGATGGTAGAGATAGTAGAGATTGTAGAGATAGTAGAGATGGTAGCAATGGTAGAGATAGTAGAGATGGTAGAGATGGTAGCAATGGTAGAAATGGTAGAGATGGTAGAGATGGTAGAGATGGTAGCGATGGTAGCGATGGTAGATATAGTAGAGATAGTAGAGATAGTAGAGATGGTAGCAATGGTAGCAATGGTAGAAATCGTAGAGATGGTAGAGATGGTAGAGATGGTAGAGATGGTAGAGATGGTAGAGTTGGTAGAGATGGTAGAGATGGTAGCGATGGTAGAAATGGTAGAGATAGTAGAGATAGTAGAGATGGTAGAGATGGTAGAGATGGTAGAGATAGTAGAGTTGGTAGAGATGGTAGAGATGGTAGCGATGGTAGCAATGGTAGAGATAGTACAGATGGTAGAGATAGTAGAGATGGTAGCAATGGTAGAGATAGTAGAGATTGTAGAAATGATTTGCCACCAAACCAGTTGGTTTGATCAGTGTTTCAGGTTTTGATTTATGTTACATACCCAGATGATTGAATCCCTCGTCAATGTCCATAAAGACTACTGGTCAATCCCAGCAGTTCTTGCCTTCAGTTGTTGATTTTCCTGTTTTCCAGGGTAATCAAGAGGTGTCGAATCCGGTGGATGTGATGGCTCAGACCTACACCCCAGCACAGTTCCCTCATCCACCACAGAACAGTATCCCAGGAGAATTCACCGCACCTCACGCTCTTCCCACACAGGACTACACGGGACAGAGCAGAGTGCCGGAACACACCCTGACTATCTACGCCCACACGCAGACACACAGTGACCCTATAAACAGCGAGTGCAACACGACAAACATCATCAGCAACACTGTGAGTAGCAGGGCAGGAACGATGGAACCTGACAGTAGAGGGTTGTGGAACACATGGAAGATCTAACCTTACACTGATAGTAACGGAGTAAAGTCAGTGCCAGTGACGCATTTCTATCAATATGAGGTTTACTGGTTGACGGGCGATGGAGTCGCTCGTTTTAAATGATGGGGTAGAGGTCACTGTAGGGTTTAAAGGGGTTAAAATGCTAAAATAGTTTGAAGTGTAGTTATGGATATGTATGGCCATATATTTTTGCACCACAAGTCATTACAGTTGCATTAATATTATATGTATAAGTGTATTAGATAATGGACAGTTGACCATCCTGGGCTTTGCTTCCAAACAGGACGATACATTGTCTTCAGGTTCAGCTGAAGAACTTTTGATTGATTCCCAAAGAAAGTTCATATCTGGTGCCATTTTTTCCCAAGTTTAGGGCACGGTGCAGAAGTGGTACTGCTGTTGCCTCGCAGCAAGAAGAGTGCGACCTAGGAAATCTTGCATGTTTTCACCGTGTTCTCACGGGTTTTCTCAGGGTTCTCCGGTTTCCTCTCGCATTCCAAAGACATGCACGCTGGGTTAATTGGTGTCTCTAACATGGCGCTTTGTGTGGGAATGTGAGTTTGAATGTGTGTGAGTTTGAGTGTGTGTGTGGATTGGTTCTCTGTCTAGGGTTGTTCCTGTCCATGCACCCATAGTTGCCGGGTGGGCAGGGGCTGGCCTGTGACCCAGGTTGTATTAAGAATGAGGAAATGATTACAGTATGGTGTATAGAGTATATACAGTAGTGTTTATTTACTACATTTTAAAGTTTGTGTATTGAGAATAAAACCCAGTAACAATCCACATACAGCGCTACCTCGACATACGAGTTGAATTCGTTACAGAGCCGAGATTGTAAGTAGAGCCGAGATCGTATCTCAAACATAAACAATAAATAAATAAAAGAGAAATGTAGGAAACATGGGGTAATAGTGTAATATATAGAGTATAATGGAATCCTGGCGATAGATAAGCGCGGCTAACGGAGAGCGGCTAACGTAGAGAGGGAGGAAAGAAGACTGGCACGGTACGAAGCTTAAATACGTACAAGTAAACTAAAACAGCGCCTTCTTACACTTTGAACAAAACTTTAGTTGCACTTTCTGGACTTTAAATGAATTTAAAAATTCTTAATTTTAAACGTAGCCTACGCTCAACATCGCGTACCGTACACTTTACACTAATCATCTGTTTTTGTCTTCACTAACATCCATTTCATACAAAATCCTACCCAACGACGTTTGCTTTTGCCCGGTAACACAAGAGAAGAACAAGATGACGGGTTCGAGAAGGTCGTGGGACTGAGCACTGACTGGCGAACTATCTGTGGCGTCCTGAAGCTCGGCTCCTATCTTGAAACTGAGCTTGTATCTGGAGCACAAATGTTTATACTAGCCACGGCTTGTATCTCGAGGTACCGGTGTACAAAGATGTAGTTATTTAAGCTGCATCTGAAATAATATACTTCCATACTAGTACTAGTAGTGTTAGTAGTATTAGTAGTACTAGTAGTACTAGTAGTATTTCGCAATACCTAGCATGCACCACATGTTGTACTAGGTTCGAGAGTACATTGCTAGTATGAATCCATGTCCAAGATAGACATATCCCATAATTCACCTGGTGTGATGACTTGTGTCAAAGGTTGGTAAGATGGCAGACGTTAATTGAGCGGACAATAAACTATTTAAGAAAAGGGGTGTGTCCGAAATGTAAAAAGTTCCTGGATGTCATACTAGGGTTGGGAGAGACATGCCAGTATGCATCTGCAGCACACTATCAGAGCCTGAAATATCCCATAATTCTCCTAGTGTGACATCTTGAGCCGAAGGTTGGTACGATCATGGTTGAGAGGTGCACACTTGCTCCAGGCTTGTAGGTAGTGGCCAAGGATACCCGAGAGAACTCCTGTTTTGTTTGTTGGCAGTGACTTCTCGCTGCTATGTGGTGCCACCATATTCAAATTTCACAAATGTTTTCCTTGCATTGTTTACCCCATGACCCTGGTTACCTTTCATCACACCTGTTCTAATCCCACACTTCCAAAGGTGTCACATCTCAGAGTTGTAGACTGATAACTAGAACTTATCATCATCATCCACGAGCTCGACCAGACGTCTTTAGTCTCATTACCATTGCTTTCAAATATATAGGGATGTGACCTTCATCATCTTCTACCACACTGAAGGATTTTGTAGCTGTGTTTTCTATGGAATTGGAGATTTGTTGGTGCAATGATATAGAATGTGATATAGAGGTTTTACGGTTAATTTCGGATAATGGCGTGAACCAAATAGAGTTACCAGAGCAATTCAGTAAAGGAGTTAGAATGGAATTACATGAAGCGCCGTCTGAAATAATGAGAGAAGAACCTTCATGGATATAAGGATATGTCAGAGACAGCATTATTCTCCTTATGACAAACTCTTGGACAATTATTTCTTCGTTTCGAGACGGAGGACATAGAGCTGTTTCTGTTAAGGTTGCATCACAACCCTCATTGTGTCTCAGGTATGATCTGGTAGAAGAAGTTAGAGGTGTTTGTAAATGTTTGAGACTCATTTGGACATAGACCTTGCAGCAGGACACTGTAAGCTTATAGTTAGTTGTTGTTGTGATTGAGACAAAGTATGAGGTTTGGATAAAACATCTCGATGTATGCTTAATGATCCAGAAAGCTGCGGCAATTCAACTGGATAATGCAAGTTTTATCCTGGTGATACGCTTCTTCTTCTTCTTCAGAAAGAACTGGGTTTAAAAAAACTTAAGACAGAAGCCAGCTGCTGTTTAGGGCCAAGGTTAGCTCCCTCAATATCAATGTGGTTATATCTCAAGAACCCAGAGAACCTACTCCTTGCGTTCCCAATGATTGGACTCGGCAAGTGTTACATTCCACACCCGCTGCCTGGAATCCACTACAGAACTTCCGGAATCTTCAGGTTCTTATTTCTCTTGGAAGATTGAAAAGTCTAGTGAGGAATTTTGAACTCAGTCTCGTATTCTTCCAGCTCTGATTGATCCAGCTCTGATTGATCCAGCTCCATATTAAATGTTGGAACTGATGTGTTAGCTGTGGTCTTGACCGCGATCATTGTGTCTCATTGGGAACAAGCTGGTGGAATAAATGCACATTACCACGACTGTTAATTACAATTAATAAGTATTGAATTAGTGTTGTCGAAATGTTTAATGTTCAATGTTGCCATCATACAAATGAGAAAGGGTTTCCTTATGAGTCTGGTTCCTCTCAAAGTTTCTTCCTTACTTTCTCAGGGAGTTTTTATGCCACCGTCGCCACCAGCTTGCTCGTCCAGGATAAAACGTTTGTGTAAAGCTGCTCAAATAAAATTGAATTGAATTGTTGCTCCATGGGTTGAATCCTGACCCTAGGATGCGTTGTCTAAAGTCGTAGTTATTAACTACGTTAGTCAACTTACACAGATTGAATGATGGATGTGATTTCGGGAAACACACCCCTGAACCAGTAGCTCTTCTATGCTGCGTCATCGTTGACTCTAGTGGATTTCTGCTTTTCTCAGATGTACAGAGTGACCACAAAAACACTCCTCCATTTCAAGTCGGTATAAAATCACAATGATTTGGAATATTTTTATAAATCTGGTGACTGCGGATCCAATAACTCCAAACATTTTAGCCTCGACTAAACAAAACTCTGGATAATTTATAGGAGTAAGACACTGAAGCTGCAAACTCAATAACGACAGATATGCTGCAGAGATTCTGAGCAGGGATTAGATCATGGCATCAGTGGTTTGAGGAGTAGCAGATGGGCCGTGAATCGAGTGTGTTAACTAATAGCACGGGAAAGGTTTTGAGTTGATGGATCTGAATGCAACCGCGTTGAAGTAATATTCCAGTAAAGGCTTATTCCATATCCGCTGGAAGCATTATCCGTGGATTGTAAGTGTGGGGATATTGTTACTGATTGCAGCTGACCATTGTCAAGCAACGACGGCTACGAGAGGTCATCGCTGCTAAGGTAAAGCAATTGAAATAAGCACCTAGTGATGGTGTTTTACAATGGAAAATAATTCATGGTCCTGAATCCAAGCCGAGTCAGGTCAAGTAGGTACCATTTAGTGGAAGAGTGACATCACGAGTGAGCATCATGTTATTGATATAGAATAAATCTGCCCATTTCTGACCATTAGCACAAACACCAAAATACTGCATCTCCTCTTATATGTAGAACTATCGGTGGTGTTTGTTTCACTCCTGCAGAGGTTATACGAGCTCAAGCTGCCTGTTTTACAACGCACGCACCATGCCCTACTGTTTTTAAATAGTTTCCCAGCGTGTGAAACCCGGAGCTGCCGTGTATCGAGTGTTTCCGCCCGCCCATCGCCAAACCCCCCCCCCTCCCCCCTCAGCTGTGGAGATTTACTGATTACATCAACTTACTAACTCTACAGTAGATGAAAATAATATCAGACAAACCGGATGAAGGACAGTTAGTGAGGTCAATCATTGCCTGAAGGACCAGGTGGGAATCAGGTGACCTCTTATTTAAGGGTGGAGTCAGTACAATGTTTTACATTTAAATTTCTCATTGAAAGACAGAGAATTGTGGGTCGTTGGAGACATTTTTCAGAAGAACCGTGTACTTTGATTGAAAAGTTGATGAGAGAGGATAAAACGTATAAATAACTACAGACAATAATGGACTGTTCCGATAAAATCATCTACAATGATTTAAAATGATAAGAAAACCAGAGAGACGTGGAAGAAAACTGAAGAATTCTATTCAAATAGATAGAATAATAAACAAATTGGTAAAGACTCAGTCAATGATCAGCTCCAGGATGGTTGACCTGTGAGTACAGCGACAGTTAGAAGACGCCTGTGTTACACTAAATCTATTAGCAACAAGTCCCCACAAAGTCCCAGTGTTAAAATAAAGACATGAACTGAAGAGGATATGATTTTACCAAAGAACACAATGACTGGACTAAAGAGAAATGGACGACCCCAAACTCTGAATTCAAGCCCCAGTTACACTCTGAAGACAGTGAAACATGGTGGTGTAGGCATGTAGAGGTCTTGTTGCATTGTGATGAAGAACTTGAAATGGAAATTTTAACAAGACAATGACCCCAAACACACCAATAAATTCCAGTCCAACAATATCAAGGTTATGGGGTGTACAGCCCAACCCCCGGCCCTTAATCTTATAGGAAACTTGTGGGGTGACATCAAAGATTTATCTGAGTCAAAACCAAGAAATGTCAATGAATTATGGGATGTAATCAAATCAAGGTGGGCTAGAATAGCGGGTGACAGATGTTGCTTGACTCAGTGTAACACAGATGTGAAGGAGTTGTAATAAAACTGTGAACTCAGTATGATGTCGTTGATTGACAGGAACATGATCAATCATGATAAAGGCAATAGATGTTTAGAGTTTGTAAAATATAAACACACACACTCTGATTATTATGCACAGATGTAGTTAATAATTCTCTACATTTCTCTTCGTGTAAGGATTCAGAAAGCAGTGTGTGGTGTTCCTAATGAACAGAAATATCTTAACTACTACAAAGATTGTGATTAAAAAAAAACTCAATGAAACTTCACACGAGTTAACAAGCTGCCGCTATAATGACATCATTTCATAAATAATTATATATATATATATATATATATATATATATACACACACACACACACACACACACACATTTATCTCTCATTCTTAAGGTTTGTCTTTAATCCCTTAAAGGAACTTTTTTAAAAGTGTGTGTGTAGTAAGTGAATTAATTTTAAACACAATGGGGAAATGAGTTGTTGGTACTTTGGCGTTTCAAGCTTTTATCCTGACATCTATATTTCTTATTTTTTTCTTGTTCTATCTTTTATTTTTAATTGTGATAATAAACACTTCTTTTGTTCGTCTTTTCAGTTTATTACTATTTAATATTTTCCCCCCTTTCCTCTTTCCTCTTTCCTCTTTCCAGCTCGAGCTGCTTGCACTTTCTCTATATTGGGTTAATACACCACATTAGTGCACCTTACATCCAGCCATTATTTTTTTTCCTTCTGTTTATTTTGGGTTTATTTTCCTCCTTCAATCCCGATCGTCCAGTGTTCATTGGTTGCATCCACACAAACAATCCAGTAACAGCTTCATTAATGTATTTATTGTGATTATTACTGTTGTTGTTGCATAGTTGAAGATATATAATAAAAATGGTTTTGTGTCTTTTATTCAGACAGATGACGTGACGCAGACTGAGCTGCTTCCATCCTCGGAATCGCCGGAGAAACATCAGCCCAAACGCCTTCACGTCTCCAACATCCCTTTCCGCTTCCGGGACCCCGACCTCCGACAGATGTTTGGGGTGAGTGACTTACGGGGGAAAAAAATTGCATTTCAGAAATTGATGAACCCTTTTTGAATTTTCTATATTTA
>JAOUQV010345551.1:0-10409 GCA_028565295.1 Aspidoras spilotus
ATTTATAATAAGTGATTTAGAATTTAAAGACCTAATATTTAATAGTCCCATCTTCAGGTCAACGGTGCAGGCTTTATTATCACAACTGTCTAGTTTAATATTTATTAAGTTATTTCTATATTTCTTCAAATTTCTATATTTAGTTTAGCTCAGGGAACAGACACTGTCTCAATATGATGAACCCTAGGTGACGACTCTAAGCAGCTAGCAGACATTCAGAATACCCTGTTTGTTTGCTTCCTGGCCTTGGCTCTGGATTGTTACAGTTTAACTAGCCCTGTTTTAAGACTATTTCCTATGCTGCAGGATAAGAGAGCAGCACCTTCTCTAGTGGGATGGATACCGTCCCGCCCTAACAGGCCAGTCTTACCCTCAAAATTACTCAGATTATCTATGAAGCCTATATGATTTTCTGAGCACAACTTGGACATCCACCAGTTCAGTGACCATAACCTGCTGCAAGTTACATCACTACGCCGCTGAACAAGACCCAGAAGTGCAGACAATGGTAATTTAAAATAGACTGTGGAAAACTGTTCTGTGGTCAGACAAATCAAAATTTTAAGTTCTTTGTAGAAAACAGGGATGCCGTGTTATTAGGACAAGTTCTAATCAGCACTCAGTTCAGAAGCCTGCATCTCTGATAGTATGAGGTTGCATTAGTGCTTGTGGAATAGGCAGCTTACACATCTGGAAGGACACCATCAATGCTGAAGGGTATATCCAGGTTCTATAAGGGTATAATCAGCTAATTCTTCTCTTGAAAAATGATACTTTTTCTCAGTTTAATCTATTCTTCCGAATAACCCCCTGCACTTGTCCCACCACCAAGTTTCTTTGCTGTTCTTTCCTGTCTAGATCATCTGGAAGCTCTTTACTACCACCTTCCTCAACTTCATTTTAAACTCCACAGCATTCTACCTCTCTCAACTTACACCATCTGGACCTCTTCTGTACATTTGCACTTTTATTCTTCAAACTGCAAACTGAGGCAAACTACAAACCACCATCCAAAGTTGTCTAGCTACACTCTCCCCTGCCACTACCTTACAGTCTCCACTACTTTTAAGATGTAAACGACCTCCTACCTCCACTTTTGTATCAACCTGTGATACTCCCTCTTTTGGAAATATGTATTTACTACAGCCATTTCCAGCCTCTTTACAAAATCCACCAGAGTCTGTCCTCCTAAGTTCCTATCCTTAACACCAAACTTGCACATCACCTCCTTATCTCCCTTGTTTCTTTCACCAACATGCCCATTGACATCTGCACCAATCACCACTCTCTCCTCTCTGGTAATGCTATCTACCACTTCGTTTAGTTCCCTCCAGAATCTCTCTTTCTCCTCCAACTCACAGCCAACTTGTGGTGCATAGCCATTGACAACATTCACCACGACACTTTTAATTTCTAGCTTCAAACTCATCACCCTATCTGACACTCTTTTCACCTCAACAAAACTCTTTGCATAGTCCCCCTTTAGGACCACCCCAACTCTATTTCTGTTCCTATTCACACCATGCCAAAACCCTGCACCAATACTTCGAGCCTTGCTACCCCTTAAATATTGATGATCGTCTTGACTTGCTTGGTTTCACTTTCAGCCTAGTCCACTTAAGGTTTTCATTTAACTTCCCCAGCAACCATCATATGCAGGGCACAGTAGTTTTCAGGTTGTCATGTCATCAATGTCAATTGTGAAATTATGCATCCAACTCAAATGGAAATATTTCTTTTATTCAAGAAATATTTTTAACACATCACAATAACATTAAAAATGTGCAAAATATATACATTTTTTCACTGCATCATATGAGCCAGTTCTCTAACTTTCCCTGCCATTGTCCCTACATTCAGGGTTGCTACACTTAGTCCTACACTTTTGACTATCCTGTTCTCACAGGATTCCCTCCTCATCGTCTTCAGCAAACAGTAGCCCAATTTCCACCGATAACCTGTTTGCCACCAGTACTGGTGGCGATCGTTGTTAACCCTCGGCCCTGAACAAAACAATATGGAGGAAAGTTCAAGAACTCGCATTTTAGTTTTTGCAAATGCTTTACGCCAGGTGCCCTTCCTTATGTAACCCTCACCATTTACCCATTATTATTATTATTGATAATCGTCTTTACTTGCTTGGTTTCACTTTTAGCCTAGTCCACTTAAGGTTTTCATTTAACTTCCCCAGCAACCATAATGTGCAAGGCACAGTAGTTGTCAGAGTTGTCATGTCATAAATGTAAGCCTTTACTGGGGGAGCCAAGAGCCACCTACAACCCACTTAGAATCCCTGTCAATTACCTCAATTGCCATTGAAAATGCCAATTGTGAAATGATGCTTCCAACCATTTTGCCTATTTATTTTTTATTCAAGAAATATTTTTAACACATCACAATAACATTCAAATTACATATACAAAATTACAATATAGACATTTTCAAACATCAAAACGGAGAGACGATATTTTAATATATTTTATTTAGATATTTATATAAAGATGTCAATATCATGGCTTTTAAACAACATTTCATGTTTTGTGACTTCTTTACTGGTATCCCAGATAAAAGGACAACTATCGAAGGGAAAATGCACTTTTCAAATTCTTTATTTAGGACCTGTTATTTTTCCTTCTAACTGAAGTACACACAACCTCCATTGTCAAAATACACTTAAAAAACCTTAAGTTGCGTTTTCTCCAAAATATTTATCTGTAATTTTTGACCAATATCTCGATCCATACACACTCAGATTTATTTGGATTTCATTTGCTCCTAATCCTAATTCATACTGTTTAAAACACTCATGAACAATTTCTAATTCTCTTTAGAATGAACTATCACAGCGATGTCATCAGCAAACGGAAATAAATTTTTTTTTATAGATTTGATTTTCCGTCAAGTTTATTGGGATTGAATTTTTTTATTAAAGAGCTTATGGCTAAAACATAAAGAGCTACACTCAGAGGACAACCAGTCGTAGACTTGTGGTTAAGGAACAAGCCTTGTGACCAGAAGGTCCCTGGTTTGATTCCAAGTACTGACAAGTCATGGCTGAAGTGTCCTTGGGCAAGGCACCTAACCCCCAGTTGCTCCCCGGACACTTTGCTTGCTGCTCACTGCTCCGGGCATGTGTGCTCGCTTCACCTGTTTGTGTTAAATTGTGTGTTTTACTGCACGGATGGGTTAAATGCAGAGGACCAATTCCGCTGTGTGCAAAAACATAGTGGCAAAATGTATCACTTTCACAACTTTGCTTAAGCCCTCCTAAAATTTTCAGACATTTTCCTATTAACACACACACTAGATTAAAAGTACAAACACTTGATCACAATAATAAAACCATTGAGAAACCCATACATCTCCAGTGTTCTAAAGAAATATTCTCTGTAACATAGTCATTTTGGTCAAATGATATAATGTAGAAGTTCTTTTATTCTTTATTTAAAATTATTTATCTTAGTGTGTTTGAATTATCCCACATATAACAACCTTTTTTAGCACACGTCTGTTTTTCTTAATTATGAAATTTAAAACTTCTTCTAATTGGTTCATAATTATTTTAGCAAAGAGTTTATAATCTACATTCATCAACGTTAAATGTCTGTAATTATCTAGATCATTTGCTTCCCCTTTTTGGAACAAAAGCATTAATACACCTTGATAAAAACTTCAATTCTTCCTACCCATCTGGATGCCTTCATTATACACACTACTCAAACAAGAAGAGATTTGGTTAACATAGCATAAAATTCAACCAGAAGTCCGCCAACACCGGGAGACTTTCCTTCATTTAATTGTTTTATTGCTTTCAAAACTTCCGACTCAGTTATTTCTAATTCCAGCATTCCATTTCACAGTATTGTATTTAAAAAATTATCAAAAACATTATTGTCTATATCAATTTGTCTAAACATATTTTCACATGATGTTTTAATTCTTTTCCCCATTTCTTTTAAATATTATTATTTAGATATTATTCAGATATTATTATTTCACCAATTCTGATAGAGCTGATATAGGAATTATGTTTTCTTTTTAATCTGATCTTTGTTTCTGATAAAACGTCTCCTTCATGTTCAGATTATTCTTTTAATATTTAAATCTATATACGTTTTTTATCAGTGTATCATATTTTTTATTCTTTTCTTTATTTATCTGAATACTTATTTTTTTTTGAAAATGTTCTCATTATATTTTTACTGATTTCCCAGGAATCTTGAGAATTTGTTACTTGAATATTGAATCTTGAAGAGATTTAGTTCTCTCTATTTCTTCTTTTAATTTAATCAATACCTCAGGAATTTTTTAAATCAAAGTGTTCATTTTTTACCACCTTCATCATTACTATTAAATTTAATTGTACTCAGCACTGTTAAATGATCAGATTTAATTATCTTTCTTATACGACATGAAACAATATAAAATTTATCATTAACATAAATCCGATCAATTCTAGCTCTATATACACTTTCAAATCTTGTTAATTTTTTTTTATCTGGGTAGAGATCTAAAATTATCCAAAAAGGTCCATCATGATATGTTTCAAAACATTACTATCTCTACGAATTTTATTTAAAGCTGTAGAGTCGCTATCTATATTCTCTGTGATTGTATTCAAATCTTCACCTAGATTAGTAATTGTGCAAATATACAGGATAATATGTAAAGTAGCCTCTGCCATTCCATTAGGGCTTTACATAGGGCCAACTATTCTCTCTTTCTGCCTGCTACCACAACATTCTATACTTATCTACCTTTAGGCATTCAACACCAATCAACTAATCACTTATCCCAATAACAGCAAATTTACTGGATCCTCAGCGGCTGCATTGCTGAGCTTGTCTCTGGGGTCATTAGATAGGCACATTAGGTAGGTACTCTCATCAGTGTCTCACTGAATTAGGCCCACGACGAAGGATCAACGGTAAAGTCTGGTGTCTACCCACCACAAAGCCAGCTTTGCAGCCATAACACACCCACCCACCATCCAAAACTACAAAATGGCCTCCCTGGTGATGAAGGCTGAACAAAGCACCACTTGCACCATTAATGCATGCTCAGTGCCACCATCATTGAATCACAATTTATTAATTTTTTTTTTCTAAAGTTGCTTAAAATAAATTCTACAGCCATGTTGTGATTAATTTTTGTAGACTAGCATATTGTTTTGCAATCATTGTTTTCCTATAACAGTAATGCACAATGATTTATTAGAGGACATGTTGACAGTTCTAGTTGCCTGTACTCAGGACAATGGTGTGTGCTGTTCTTGTAACTTTACATTAACGATTCATTTGTTTACAGTTTAAGGTTGGAAGTGGATGTATTTTTTATGGTTTATGGATAATGGTATGTTTTTATGGTTAGTGGTTTATTGTTTATGGTCTTTTGTGTGCTGGCAGGTTTTCATTATGTCACATTGGCAAACATTTTAAGGGGAAATGAATTCATTTATATAAATTTTTGTCTTAATCGTTGAGGGCTGTATTCCGAGCCGGAGTTAAAATCATTAACTAATATCTTGTATTCCAAGATAGGTTATAGATATTTTTGTCAAATGTAGTGTCATTTACAAGCCCAATTCCAAAATCTCTGAAATGCTCAGTAAGTTGTGTGAGCAAAAAACAATGCAGAGGTACTTTACATGAACCCATATTTCATTCATAGCAGAACATAAAACACTGAAATTATTCAATAATTGCATAAAGTGAAAAACAGCACAGTTTTAGGTTTGTGTCGACATATCCCTTCTCTTTGCATGATACAGATTTAACTCTAATTTTTGTGGACTGCACAGTCAACTGTGTTCACATACAATAAATTATGGAGGTGTTCTTGACCCAGTGCAGTGATTTTCACTACAGAAATATGCCAGTTCTTAATGCAGTGCCATCTGAGTGCTTGAATAATCGAAAGTTGGCATTGACCAAAATTTCAGCAGGTGAGAACAGTCGAATAGTGTAAGACTGGCAGAGACAATGCAAACTCTGTTTCTACTGTGGGGAGAAGGGGCATGGTGTACTAAAAGTCCACAGCATTCTGAAGAAAGAAAAACACATGGTAACTTAGTGAGTCAGTTTCCTCTCAGACCAGTAAAGGAGTTAATAATACAGGTACAAATTGACTTTCTCGATTAAAGCTTTTTTACCTGCCCTCTTGGATTCTAGTATATCGAGGTTTTGGAGCAAGAAATGCTCCCATCCAGACAACATCATGACAATGCCAAACCACATACTGAATAAATTACAGCATCATGGCTGCGTAAAGGAAGGGTACGGCAATTAACTTTTACCCATGAAAATATTTGGCACATCATAACATGGAAGATATGACAAAAAAGTCCTAAGACAGTTGAGCAACTAGAAACCTACATTAGAAAAGAATGGGTTAACATTCCTATCCATCAATTTGAGCAAATTGTCTCCTCAGTCCACAGACGTTTACAGACTGTTACAGGATATCTCACAGTGGTAAACATGGCCTTATCCCAACTTTTTGAGATGTGTTGTTGTCACAAATTTAAAATCAGCTATTTTTTTTCTTTAAATGATACATTGTCATCTATGTTCTATTCTGAATAAAATATGGAATTTTGAAACTTCCACATTCCATTTTTATTAACAATTTGTACTTTGTCCGGACTTTTTGTATATATTAATATACTGTACATTTAAATGCATTTGAGATAATTTAAGATGATTTGTCATCACACCAGTGTCACACAATTTAAAGTGTAATTTAATGACAACTCACACAATCTTATTTAATCCCAAAACAGTACAGATTTTAATAACCACCATCAAATACATACACTAGTTTTGTATCATTCCCTTTACAGTCCTAGAAATACCTTGGTCGCATCTAAAAATGGCTATTGTCACAGACTTTCCTCCCTCCACTGGTTACACTACCATTCTAGTGGTTGTTGACATGTTTTCCAAATACACAAGATTTACGCCCATGCAAGGTTTTCCCACTAATATGTTTTCTGTTATTTCTGTTAAATAAAATTGCACTGTGTAGGGGTTGTTATATGCACCTTTTAATAAGTTAAATTAGTTATTGACCCAGTTCATTTTATCACAAACTAAGCAAACTAATTTTCTCCTGTTGTTGCAGCTTATTTCAAGTATGCACTTCTAATGTACATATTGATAAATAAAACTATCAGAGGTGCTTATTTCAAGTAAGAAAATCTGATGGTTTTATGTATTAATAAACATTAAAATGCTTTGGAGATAAGCAATATATCACATTAGGATTATTTGTCCTCACACCAATGTCACACAATTTAATGTGTAAAGTAATAACACATCTTCTTTAATCCAAAAAAATGTATGGATTTCAATGACTACTATCAACAATTAGTTGACAAACAAAATCTGTAGCTGTCTGTAGTTAATTCTGTAGTTAATTAGTTGATGAACATAATCATGAAACATGTAGCCAGGTGTGCAAATAAACAATGCAGCATTGTTTATTTGCACACCTGGCTACATAATCCATAATTTACATTTCCTTCTTAAGACAGACTTTCTGTTATATTTCTAGCATTTATGTAGTTTTCCTCTCTTCTGTCTATGACTGACCTAGATTTTGTTCTTGTCCATAAATAAACTTACATTAAAAATTCCAATTATTTTCTGATTTTCCAATTTCCTACAAATTTTGGCTCTTAGCTGAATTTCAACTCCCCAAGCAAGTATTTTTGGATCAATCTGTGCCTCTTTACCTTTTTTAATATATCGCCCAACTGTAAAAAAAAAAAAAAAAAAAAAAAGGCAAGAAATACTGCAGGATATAATCTTATTTTGAGATTGTTCTTGACTGGGGAAAATTACTAGGTATTGGCAATGTAAAGACAGAGGACAAAGCTTTGATCACATCAATGCGCATATTCAGACCAGTAATTTAGTAGGTTATTTGCAATTAAACTTTTATATCATGTTTCTGTAAATAATTGGTAGGCAGGCTGATACAACATTTTCCCAATATTTCCTTTTACTTTGGAAATAATATACTGTAATATACTAATATACTGGAATAACTATACTTTCCAAGGCAAGTAGGCCAACAGAATACTGTCCTATACACAGATAAATATTATATGTCCCTTTAACACCTGGGAATGTCCTATGAACTCTCACCACTTCACACACATTAGCAGAAAACACTGGAAAACATTTAACAATCCCTGTCAGCATGGTGTGTGCATTTTATGAATTATATTAATGATATTACTCAAGTAATTTATTATTATTATTATTATTTTCATAAAATATTCTAAAAGATATTGTAAAATATACTTTTAAAAATATCTATTGTTAAATTTTAATCCATATAATGCATTTATATACTGTGTGTTTATAGTTCTACTATCCACCTTTCAGTATGGTTGTGAGGAAATTGTGAACCCAAAACAAACAGTAGCCTGAGATTAAAACTGAAAACTCTGGAACTGATGTGGCCAAGGGACCTGCTGCTCCTGTGTAAACTTAAGGTCAGTAAAGAAAACTAATTTTTTGTGTGTGTAAAATTTATATCCTTTTATCTATTGCTTTTTAGTGAAGTCATTGCTCTGCAGTCAGTTATGGTTTTCACAAAGCGTGTGCCATCAATTTATTAGCAGCAACACCAGAGGAATCCATGCCGCCTGTGACAAATAGACACCTAGTCGATGTCAGATCCTGTGGAGAAAAAGAAAATAATTTAATCGTATGTTATTGTATACTGTATTTATCCCTCAAAATGTTATGTGTGTCTTCTGTCTGGTTAGGGGTTAATTCTTTGCTGTGTTAATACTAATTTTTACTTTTTACTGTATATGCTAGTACACAACAGATCCGAGACTACATTCTGCACCCATGTCACTGAAGAAATGAATTTAACATTTGTGGAGTATTATCAAACATGACATTTTCATTTACCTTTTCATCAATGTTTCCTTCCACACCACTTCTATATTCTATATTTTCCATTGTTCCATTCTTCACTACTCCAGCACATTAATTAGATCTACTGTATGCATTAGAACATACAAAGCATTGTGATGTCCATCTACATTATTTTCAGTGTTTCATATCTTCTGACTTCCTCCACACATCTTTCAATGATTCACTTGATGCGGTTCAGTAACTCCTTTTTGGAGACTTGCTCATTGGTTATTATATTCTTCCATGAGATCCTCCACAACTTCAGGGGTCACTTCTTAAAAGCCTGAATACAAATTCACTCTTCTTATATTGATATCTAGGTTTCACATCCATATGTGGTTAGACCAAGGCTTTTTTTCAGTCATAGCTTGGTGATGGTGCTATTTGATTTTGTGAATAAATTGTGATTAATAATAAGACAGTGTCATTAAACTGTTATGTAAGCATTAGAGTAGTGTCTAGCCCCGCCGACATATGTCGACCACACTTGCATTTTTGTAAAGTAGTGCTAGGAGACTTGAGACTTGTGAGAAGTGTTGTATCCTGCTTTTGCTTGTTAATTTGAAGTGATGTAACATGCACATATGCATGTTACCTTATCATTCTATATATCAAAATTTGTAGATTTATTTTTTTTAAATGTAGCCACAAGAAATATTTTAATTCAAATTTTAAATGTGTATATACTATATGGTATGTGCTAACATACAGTAAATATTAGTTATAAGATATAAAATAAGCTATAAATTAGCAACTATGGAGCTCTGTCTGTAGTAAGTGACATTTTTTAATAAATTCAAAGAGTGAATGGGGATGTTTTTATTAGCTTTGGGGGGCATAAAGCCCTCTATCTGTAAATTAAATAATAATAAATAAATAATAATAAAAATAGTGTCATTATAAATGTTTTAGTTGATTAATGTTGACTGATATGAGGTAATTTAAACTAATTTAATTGTCTAACAGCATCATTTTTAATTTACTGTTTTCCAGTAAAGCCTTCGGGGCCATGAATTTCACTTTGTAGCTTTAAAGAGATCATTCTTACGTGCCTTATAACAGTCCATAAACTTTAATTAATTAAATTAATCCATTTATTTAGTATCTTCCACTTAATCCACATGAGGTCATGTGCCAGTCGGTGCCAATCTGGTAACTCTGGGTGTAAGAGCAGGAACTGAATCGTAAGACTGAAATTGTAGAGATTGAAACTGGGTCCTTCTTGCTGTGAGACAGCCACTACACCACCAATTAACTTTACATTTTAAGTAGATTATTTTATCAATATGAGGTCAGATCTTACTTGTTTGTTTAACAACATTTTTTGTACCTTATATTATAATATATTATATTGTTTTTGTGAATGTTTGCAGAGTGCCATTGAATTTTGTTTTGCATATCTCTTAATTTTGGATTGTTTTGGCTAGGTTTTTAACTGCACTTTCTTCCTTCTCCGAGATTCTATTGATAGAA
>JAOUQV010345701.1:0-10399 GCA_028565295.1 Aspidoras spilotus
TGTCCGCATAGTGTGTTACTGATAATAGCCTTTGTTAATTGGTCCCATCTCTCTGCAGGGCATTCATAAGGTCCCTCTGTGTAGTTCTGGGATTGATCTCATGATCATTTTGACCCAATTGGATGACATTTTTTGTAGGGACCCAGATCAAGGGAGAATATCAATTGTTTTGTTGTCAGGAAACCAGGAACTCTAGCAACATAAAGGAATTCAGTGAACATGGCAACAAACATTTCGGAAGTAGTGGCTTTGGGCCGTCACATGAAGGACAGCTGTTTTAAATTCGCACACTGATTGACTTGGTTACTTAAGTTGAAGTTATTGTTGCAAGGCATTGAAAGTAAACAGTGTATTTCTATGTTTAATGCTTCATATGAGTTAATCCAAGTTTAGTCAAGTTCCTAGTTTCCCCCCACCTAATACTCCCCCCCACCCGATACACAACTCTGTCCTTTACAAAGTGCCTTTACTGCGATAGCCCTTTCAAGTAGTCTTTGCAATTGTGAGCATTTATATGTGTATCTACATTACTGAAATTACTATTTAAAAATTCTTGCTGTCTATTAAAATGGGTTTATGTATCTATTTTAAGAGAACAGTGGTCTGGGTCAATGAGGCATATACATACATTTCTGATTAGGTACATTTGTGGTTAGATACAATTCTTATCACATTTATTTGCATGCATGCAGCATAATTTCACCAGGTGAAAAGTGAAACATTGCTATGTTGTGACCAAATGTTATCTAGCAAAACATAAATCCTGTTACACACAAAGATGCAAGTCTAAGTTGAAGACATCCGATCTCCAATACGTCAGATGGCATTGCATCAAGATGCCTTATTCATCAAGATAATATTACCACACGGGCAAGATATTACATTAACATTGCTATGTAAAGAAATGCAATGTGGAGTTACAGTATATTTACAAACGACACATAAAACTAAAGTCTAAATTTAACAAAATCCAGAAGTGGTGTCATGCAGGCTGTTAACATGTTAAGAAGGGTTGTGTCACTGTCCTTGACAAAGGTAAAGACACATATGATATCAAAATTCATATAAAAATCTTTTAAAGATGAAACCACAAGCTAGACATACATACAGTCTGAAGGTCTGAAGTATATTAAGATTTTATAGCAAAACTAAAACCTATTACTACTATGGCCAGTTGAACTGGAAAAGACCTAGATATAGAGATACTGTATTTAGAAGTGTGAGGAATGGAGGAAGTCATGGACCAGCTGCATAGAATAATATGTGTTTTTTGGAAACATCACTATTATACAGTATAGTTAAAAATAGATTCAAATAAAAAAGGTGGGATAAAACAAGCTAAGATGAGAAAGGCTTGTGTTCCACAAATGAGTAGCTGAAAGCGACAATATACATAAATCTAGTGCAATGTTATGTATAATAATTTGGCAATATGTTTCTGATTCCTCCCAAACAAATAACAGTATTTGCAAGTGTTTCAGCAAAGCACTAGTTTGTAAAATCATTGTCTTTTCTATAATTAATATAAAGGGGCAAAAATGATCCACAAAAAAGAGAAAAGCCAAATCCTATGAAAGACAAATAAGATGGGAGCGCAATAGAGGATCAACAATAAAATCAGAATCTATCAGTTTTTTTGCAAAGTGAAATACACTTCCGAAATCAAGCACTGTAATGGCACAGCTTTCCCGAACAGGAAGAGCATTAAGGAAGAAGCGCCAATAAACTATGGTCAATAAACTTCAGTTTATTCCATCAGTAATCATTCATATTCCCATCATTTTTAGGCTGAGCTGTGATTAAAGAATGTAGTCATTTATTCATCTGTCGTAAATCCTTATACTGTTAGGGATTCTTGTGGACGTCATGCAACAACACATCACCCTGGTATAGAGTTTTGTACAAATTTTAGGCTCTTCAGTGAGCATCTCTTACAAATATTAATTGTTTTCCTATACCAGCTCTACCATGTTTCTATTTAATACCCTGCTGTTTACACTCGTGCTCATATGTACTCACTGGTTAGTTTTATTCACCCCTGTTCTCAAACTAATGTATAGAAAGAATATGTGAAATAGGATCCTAAAGCTGTTACAGCACTGCTAGGGTGAACCCAATCATGTGAACTGGAGAAGTTAAATTATGGAAAAAAGGGGTGAAATGGGTGAAAGAACAGAAGTAAAATTAAATTAATAAAGCCCTTTACCTGTGGCTGAGCTCAAACCAGCAGTGGTGGGAGCGCTAATCACGGAGTGTTAGCCAAGAGCGGAGCTAAACTGTGTGCAAGAAGCTCCCCTTAAATGGTAAAAACAAACCTGGAAAATAATAATATTAAAAGGCCAAATGAAAAAGGTTTATAAACACACAACTCAAAAACAAAAAAGAAAGGCATGTTTATTAAACATGTGCCAGAAGCAGGAACAATAAAATAAATGAAAAACAAAATGGTGTGAGTGAGGTTTGAGTGCCACAGTTTAAATAAACAAATAAAATGCTGGTACCTTACAGATTGTGCCACAGAGCCTAAAGGCAGCATGTTGAAAAATAAAAAACAGAAAATGAAATATAGATAAAAGAGAAAGGGGGAGGCATGAGGGACAAGGTTTAACATATTAAAAATGAAGCAGCTTCCAAAGACACTCTGATAGTGAGTGCTCAGAGCAATAGGATTCCAAAGAGCTGCGCTTTCGATAACATTTAGACTGCACCAAAATGAAGCATGGTATGAGGTTGAAATGTAGAGAATTCGGTTGCACTAAATTTGACCACTTTGCCTGCCTTAGATTACCTCAGGTTAAAGTCCCTACCACCTTCCCACTATTAAGCTGTACATCCTGTGGTATTATGCATAGAGTGGATAATTGAAAATACTGTAGCCCTTCTATAAAATCAAACTACACTGCCCATGTTTGCCCAACCTTTCTAATCAACACCCACAGAAGATGTTACAGTAAAAAAAATGACAATTTTCTTTGTGCTCATGTTAGGTATAACAATTATGAACATTACAGGCAAATGTGCTGAATGTGACTGATTTATTGCAATTACCCAGCCCCATTATTGGCTAATTGCAGCACTGAACCACTTTCTCTAACAAGTCTAACAAGGCTGATGACACTCTTTTCCATATATTCTCGATAGTCGAGAATTAATCTTTTTAAAGAAGCAATAGGCAGTGAAGCTGGGTCCTGCATTTTCTGCAATGCTCTGGGAAAGCACTTTTTAAAAACATTTCCAGATCAATTGTTCTTAGTAAGAATGTACCTAATAGAGATTGTGGAGGTTGTGCATCTGGTTTGCACTTAAGCTGTCTTTTACAAGGACCATTCTCCTTCACATTTTCCTAACCATTTTCCTGATGCACAAAACACAACACGGTCAATGAAAAGTGGTTAGAAAAATGTTTTAGAGAACTCACAGGACCAGGATTTTAAGAAAAGGCAACGCTGGCACTAGGCTGAGGTAAGTGTAGATGTAATCATTTCTTCTGTTTGATGCATATTACTCTTTTCTTTCTCAGTGTCACAAGCACTATTGATTGCTAAACCTTTTTCATAATAATTCCCCCAATACTGGTCTTTGAGTGTCCCATAAAACAATCAGTTTTCTACCTGATGTTTGACCTTTGAAGTTTTTCTGTTGCACAGAGCAGGGAGGGCATTTTAGGGAGGGCATTACTCTATTATCTTTTGTTTTAAAAAATAACAAAATATATTGCAATATTGGATATGTCTTGATCTTGAAATTATGCATTTTGTTATTATGTGCAACTTTTTGCCTAAATTAGATTGTGTGTTAAAAGGTTTGGTGTTTTTATCATTGTCTCACTATTTAAGATGTCTCTGAATGTCTGTCCTACATTTGCTAGAATTGTTTGATTTGCTACTCTCTGACACAAATAAGTCTACCAATTAAATCTGCATAGTCTTAAAATTGCAAATGTACAAGAGTGAGTCAAAATAATAGCTGTACTCTGGCTTTTATTTAGATTAAATTTCAGAAAAGAAAAATACTTATTTTTTACATAAGCTTGTCAATAAACTTCTGTTTGTCAACAAGCATTCCTACTCCCTTATTAAAACGTTTTAGCCGGAGCTCTGAGCCATTAATTCACTGCTGTCATTGATTAATGCATAGGCAGAGGCATGGCTGATTTGCAAAAAAATGTCCATATAATCCACCATCATTACTGTCACTAATGAACTGTGAAACACATTTAAACTTGCACAGCACTGACTGGGGAAACTCTAACTTCATAAAGAAAGCGCAGAAAAGATAATACGGAAGTTTTAATATAACCAGAGTGTGAATCATTTCTGATTTACCCTGATGATTATGTACATGACTAATTTTATATAAAGTTACCAGGGGTAAGGATGTTCATATGATTTAGTCAAAATCCAATAAGATTATACATGTGGATGAAAACATATGCTTTATTACAAAAGCATAATTATGCAAAAAAACATAATCAGTGGAATCCTGTCCACACTCTGATGTTGCCCATACAGGTTATTCTCTGTCTTCCATGTCGTCTGACTTCCTTCACAATTCAATGCTTTAATGCTGTAATGTGGGTTCCTCATCACATGAGCATAGTAATATAGCTTGTCGATTCAATATGGTTAAATTAAATTCTGTTTTGATCCGGTAGATGTGCTCAGTGGTCATTTGTCCATGCAATCAACAACTTGCTGAGGCACTTGTTCTTAAAAGTCTGAATACTATCTTCTTTTCAGTGTCCAGGCTTCACATACATGCGTGTGGCTATAGGCTTTTTTCAGTCATAGGTTGGCCATGGGGCTAACTATGTTGTTTTTCCATATCTTTGTTACTTTGACCATCACCACGATGCCCATTGCTATTCTTGTCACAATCTGCAGCATTTGTTACGCTACATCACATACACATATGTGAAAGTATCAACTTGCTCCAAACTTCTGCATTCCACTATGATCTCCATTATGTCTTGATCATTTATCATTACAGTTCCTGTAGTTCTTGTAAGATGATGTCATCAGCATATTTGAGATTGTTAATGGCCCTTCTGTTGATCCTGAATCCTTCCTTAAATATTTCTAGCGCCTTCCTCATCACTTGTTCTCTTAGGATGCTGAACAAGAGGCTACATCTTTGTCAGACACCTAGTTTAATGCTGAACCATCCTACTGTGTAATTGGCAGTCATATTGCATGTGCAAATCTAGCAAATCTAACATATTGTAAATAATAAACTCTGCAGTCTCTGTCTATTCATGGATGTCATTCTATAATTCAGCACATAGCAGCCGGATATTAGGATTTTCTTGCCAGACAAGGAGCATTGCTTCAGAATTTCATGAATTCTTCTCATCAGAAAGCCCTTTGTATAACACCCCTAATGTGAATGTCTATTTTAGCAAACCTTGTATAACATGTCTCTCTTTTCTTTACCCATGTGTCAGTATCTATTCTTGGATCGTATTCTTGCAAGTGTGATCAGTGTCTGATGGACAAATCCATCCAATTATGCCCTTGTTCATGATGAGCCTGTACGGCCTGTAGCCTTCCAGCCCCTGCAGTTTGCCAGTCCCTCAGCAGAAATGGACATTAATAATACAGCTCCTCAAGTCTTATTAGGATAAGCGCTCCGCTTCTTTCTGTCTTTCCTATCACTGTTGTTATGTGGTCTGTGTTTTCTGCCTCCTATTATCTCCTTCTCAAACTTTAACTCAATCCATATGTGGTCATGATTGGTTGTTTCCTACTGTTATTTTAAGTATGCAGAAAACAAACGGTGGCCACAATGACAACGTGGGTGGTGAAAACAATTGGACATTTTTTTGTATTCCCAACAATTTCGCCATTATTACTAAATTAGCATGTAAAATATGATATATATTTATCCTTCATTATCATATAACAGATACTGATAAAAGAGGGTAAAAAAAAGTGTCACATGCTTTATCTGAGACATGTGATGCCTCCCACTGGTTGTGTTTTGAACTGCCGCTTATACACTGCTACGGAAACTTAAACACAGCATGAGAAAGCTGTGTCTCATAAATTGTGATTGGAAAGAATGTATGCAGCTCCTCCCACCCAGACAGCACAATCAGTCTTACTCAGCTTCCAGTTATGAACAAACATACCCTCAATTTGGACATCCATATGATAGGGTAAGTCACCACTCTGGAACCCCTATACCCATGTTTTGCTCAATCAAAACCCTACAAGATGTTCTAACAAGACAATGTGATCAACGACAAAAATTGATCCTGGTAAAATGGGTTCAACTAAGCTAAAGTTGATTTACAAATCGCAATCAAGAAACAATATGAAATGGTAGTCTCGACTTCATTTGCTATTATCTTACCTGAGGAGAAGAGGCCTTGATAGACATATGGCGCTTTTCCACTGCATAGTCCTGACTCGGCTTATCACAGGTTTAATGCTTTTGCACTTCTGGTCCCAGGTAATTGGAAACAGGTAGTTATTCAGTGTCTGCCCACTTGTAGGTCCAAGAAATCCAGTTTTCTGTGATGTCTGAACCTTGTGAAGCACTGATTGGCCAGAGTGAATCATCTGTCATTTTACAAGCTTTCCTGACCTGTCTAAGCTCATGCGCAAATACAGCTGCTAGAGGTCATCACAGAAGAGCAAAGAAAAGCTAAATAAACTGTAAGCTACAAAAGACATAGTGAGAGTGTGCCTCTGTAAACGGGTACAATTCAGAGAGCACTATGGCAATTGAAAAATCACACTTGGACCAAAAATCATACTGAGGAATTTTTACACTGTAAACGTATAAGTTCACAATTGTGCTGTAAAGGATGAGTAAATTTATTTGTTCGATTACAATTAAAATAAAAGAAAATGGATTATATAACTTAACAGCCTGTATCTTTTATATACTGAATTAATATTTTATGGTCACGGGGGAAAGCCCCGCGACAGGGCGTCCAATCTATCATAGGGCGCACACACACAATCACACACATTCAAACACTAATGGGCAATTTAGAGACACAATATCATGCATGTCTTTTGAATGTGGGAGAAAACAGAAAAGGCCAGAGAAAACCTCCACGAACACATGGGAGAACAAGCAAACTGCATACAGAAATTTCCAGAGTGGCACCACCTGGGACTTGAACCCGGGATCCTCTTGCTGTAAGGCCACAGCACTATTCTATGCATGTCACTGCCGCCCTTGAGAAGTAACAAAAAAAATAAAATTGTGATTTGATAATTGCTTTTTTAACCTAGATATATAACTCTATTAAACTGGTACATAATACCAGTAGGAAGTGATCAGGCAGACAGAGGTAGATGCAAAGAACAGCAAACTAATATATTCTTTATAAATGCATTATACAAATTTTTTTCAGTTATAGTTATATTTTTTTTTGTTTAGCAGATGCCAAATATCTGCTATCCTTAGAACTGATCAGTTATTTTACAATCTTTTAGAGTTAGCTATAGAATGAGCAGTTTTTTCTTTCCAATTCAGTACCAAAATAGATGCTCTGACTCTGCAGCTCATTACTGAGTTTCCTTTGACACCCTCTCTCACACACATACAAACATGCACACATTAGCAATCTGTTAATAAAAAGCATGTCAGTAGTTCAACAATAGGACATACTCCCTATCAGACAGTAAATCAATTTTAGCAGCATCTAAGGGAAAACACCTAAAATACAGTTGCAGAGAATATAACATGGTTTAAAATAGAAAACCATTCCATGTGTAAGTACAACATAGTAAGACAGAGGCAATGAGGAAAAAATAAAACAAACCCCAGTTTATGAACAGAATGTGAAACATTTCCCTGACCATGCACATGCCACATGCTTACAGATCTATGAATTACACACAGCAATTTCACAGCAGTAGCCTAAACCTTCCCTGGAGAGGAAAATAAGTGAGGTGTGTATGCCTCCTTCCCGGCCCTTTAAGAAGAACCAAAGCATTTTCAAGCTGTTAAGCTGTCCGTTGGCGATCGATGACCCCTTTAAAATGCTCAGTGTTCTGTTGTAATATATGTTGGCACGGCCAGCAAACATCGACACACACTCAAGCTTGAGGTGTGTTCAGCTCAGTGTCTGTGATGAATAGTTTCATTACAGGTAGAGATCTGAGTCCTAATCAAGTCTTCAGAAAACCCAATGAACATAATCCTTCATTACATTTAACTCATGGCCAGAAATGTGTTTGTGGGTATGTGCATCTTTTCATGAATTCATTGCCACTGTAACACAGTAAGTGCACAAAAAACTGGAGAAATAATGGTTTATTTAGACATATTTCTTTAAGGATGTATGTAATACAGTAAATTGTATTAATATGGATAGTTTCAGAAAAATAAATGCCCTGGGTTCTTATTTATGATTGGTTGTTAGAAGAACACATACTGTATGCAGTGTAGAAGAGCAGGTTGTGAAACTATCTTATACTCTGTGATACAAACTACTCTCTCAGAATAGTACGTTATTCACTTCTAAAAACAAAACGGCTGCCTTTTATTCAAATGCCGCTATTTGAAGTATTTAAATGGTGTTTGAACTATATTTTGACTGAATAATCCTATTTTGATTTGTTTTTTAATATGAGTATAAATTCATAATTCTGCATTTAGAAATTATTGCGTATTAAGATGAATTAACTCATTCTTTGTCTCTCTCTCTCTATGTGACCACCCTATGTAAGGGCATATGGTTTAAAACTATGTGAAAAAAATGAATCGACTCGTGTGTTGTTGGGAAATGACTTGTTGCTAATATACTCTTGGACTGATTATTTATATTTGAAGACACACTTCAGGCCGAAGCGATAGTATTAGTATCGTCCTTGGCATTCAGTCTTGTAGCCAGAGTTTTGCAACTTCTCACAATTCTGAGCAATGGATGGAAGAGATTTTCAGAGCTCAACATCTTTTGGCCATCCAGAGTTGGCAGGGCTTTCAGTTTGCATTTTACACATTGTTGCCTGACACCATATGTGGGCTACTTGGAAGGCAAACTATTACACATGCTGAATGAGTAGTGCACTTGTCAGTGGAATATGATCATAAGATCTTTCTCCTGAGCAAGTCCATTCTTGCCTCATCAACCTTGCCAGTAGTACTTTGTGTATCATATTGGGTGATGTCAAATTTCAGGATATTCTCATTTGTTGGATGATGGCAGATGGAGATGCTGGTTCCATTAAGCGAAGTAGCAGTTGTATAGGAAGGATTATGATCGATGTTGTCCATTGCACTTTTGCAGAAGAGCTTGGGGAAACAAATCACAGCTTTTTTAATGTATCTGTTTACAACTACATCTCTCAACTGAGCTAATATTTAAAGAACTCAATCATATGGAATACTAAGACCATGGTCATGAAGAATTTCCACAGGGTGTCTCTTTCTGGTCTTATCTACATCACTATGTGGACCAGAAATGTGTTTTTTCTGTCTCTGGAATGGAATTGTGTGGCAGCACCTTCTTTGTACTTAGCAAAGCAGTTGTACTGAAGAAGCTGAGCCAGGTCAGTTTAATTGGCTCCAAATCTCAGCTGAGTTTTTATGTCTGCACCATGCTTAATTGTACAAACAAATTTAAGTAAAGCTGGAAGCAAGAAATCATAAACTGAACTTTCATTGAATGGGCTGGGGACCAAGAGAACGCTTGTTCAAACCCCACTCTAGGCAAGTCGTGGAATTAGTCATCTGTGCATACAAACTCTATGATGCATCTTTTTGGAAACGGCATGGTTCTGGTGTGGTTAGCTGATGAATTAAGGATCAAAAATGACAATTCTACTACTTTGTTCCTGAAATTAAGTCTTCTGGAATAAATCTTTATGTAAAGTTTCTCTGTTGCACTCAAACATTCCTGCCTTGAATAGTCAAACTAGCATGAGAAAGGATAATGCTTTAAATTTACATTTTGAATTTTAAAAAATACAGATAATTGATGCTAAACAAGTGGAAATTACCAATGTAAGATTTTCTATTATTTGTTGATATTGTTGTATATTTTAATTTTTTTTATATCAAATGAGTGCTGTTGTTTCCTGTTCTTTATTTGAATGTCTCCAGCAAATATAAGGTGCTAGCGCTTTTCAAAGCCACCATACACAGGTGATAGACAATGAAACTGAAACACTTTAGTGTGGGAGGTTTTATGGCTAAATTGGACAAGCCTGGTGGACAATCTTCATTAACACATTGCACTAATAAGCAGAGTGTGAAGGTTCAATTAGCAGTGTAAGAGCACAGTTTTGCTCAAAATATTGCTATGCAAACAACATTATGGCAAGTGACAGCAAGTCTTTGTGAGGTATCAAGAGCCACTGTGGGGTGTTTTGAAGGAGCAAGTCAGGAAACGTTTTCCTCCACCAGCATCACGTAGTGACCTGGCCACTATCCTGCA
>JAOUQV010345720.1:0-10399 GCA_028565295.1 Aspidoras spilotus
CAAGACAGCAAGTCTTTGTGATGTATCGAGAGTCACAGTTTCATTGTCCAACCCCTGTACATGCACACAGATATATCATTATTTACGTATGCATCAAAAACACATTTGTGTTCCTTGAATAATTAAACTGTGCTATGAATTAATTAACTTAAAAAAGGAAAAATATCCATGCATATTTATAACCACAATGTTATAGGAATACTATTATGGATTATATGAATGGTAGATGTTGTCATTATTTTTGGCTCAATTAAGGATGATTTATTGACGGCTGTTATCCTTGGTTGTCTATGCATCATTAACCATGTACCATCTACATGTTGTGTAAGAATTATGTGCATGATGATGTTTGTTTCACAGTGTCAGAGAACTTGGCTGAGGCAGATTTATGCAGAATTTTGTGGCAGGTATATAACACTATTCCAAATCAAAATCCATAAGGCAAAACACAACAGCGCCTAAACAAGTCTAACTAACGTGAAAGAAAAATCAAATGCTCTAATACTGAGCTTTACCTCCTATCATGAAAGAACATTGGGCTTGGGAATGTGGGGGTGGCAAATAAGATACTTTGCAAAAGAAAAGTTTAAGTGCAGCGCTTATATAGGCAAGCTCCTAAAGCAGGGTTGTCCAAACATTTTTATGGAAAATATACAACGAGCTGTGCCACTGTTCAATTACTTAATCATCTAATCGCATGGCTACAAGTCAGTGCATTTAGGCTTGTAGAGGAGGTCAAGACATGCTAATGTGCAAACCGGGCATCATGGCACCCCCAATGCTCGATCTGCTTCTGGTGTAACTTCTTTTGCATTTCTTTGTATGTTTTTATTTTTTGTTTTGGATGTGGTGCATTAATGCCTTGCACTAGGGACATACAGCAGACATTGGACAGTGCTGCAAATAAATCGGAATTTACTGGACATATTCTATCGGATCTACAACTCATTGTACGCTCCAATAGCCACCACTACCCCCAGGAAAGCTCCGATGCACTGACCTTGCATGAGCAGACGGATCCAAGGATTGCAATTCGAAGACAGAGCCATGTTAAAGCTTGCGCCAACCAACCACAGCTACCCAGGCTCTTGCTAGCTAATGTACGGACTCTGGTAACCAAGTTGGATGAATTTTCGAGCAACAATTATATCGCAAAGGGAATTAAGAAAGTGCTGCGCTAGGAATTTCTCAGGCTTTGTCGTTTAGCTAAAAACTCACTCGTTGCCCCGGGGAGACCGCTGTGGACATCTGAGAGCACTCTACAGGACTGTTTTGCTATTACAGACTAGGATGTGTTTATAGATGCAGCCACGTTGAGGGACTCTTCTGTGAGCATAGATTAGTATGCTGAGTATGTGACTGGGTACATTAACACTTGTAACGAGAACATTGTGCCCTCTATACAGGTCAGGAAGTTTCCCAACCAGAAACCCTAGGTCACCAGTAAGGTACTGCAATTGCTATGAGCATGCTCTATTGCATTTAGATCCAGTGATGAGTTTGCGCTCAAAGCTCCGCAGTACAGAATTTAAGAAAGCCATAAGCCATAAGACACAGAACAGACATAAGACAGAGGAATTCTAGTCCACTGATGACCCCAGGCATATGTAACAATGTCTGAACTAAATCACAGATTTTAGATCCAGGCCCAACAACATCATCAGCTCCTCAGGCAGCCTTATGGACGACCTCAATGTGTTCTACATATGGTTTAAGACCTACCACCACAAAATACACACACCTCTATCACTCAACCCCCCAATCATCTTATCAGCCCAGGTACACAAAGCCCTGTAAAGGATAAACCTCCGCAAAGCTGCAGGACCTGACGACATTCAGGAACAGGCCTGCAGAGCATGTGCTAATGAGCTGGTAGTTGTTTTTACTTCCATTTTCAAACTTTTCCTTAGACAATGCACTGTTCCCAACTGTTACAAGACTACCACCTTTGTCCCCCTTCTCAAAAATAACCCCTATTCTGCCTTTGGAATGCGGGAGGAACTTAGAGCACCTGGATTATGGCAGAGTGTTTTCCTCTATATTAAATCACTACTTAGAACTCCAACTGCTAAATTCTCACATTCTGCTTTTTGGTATGCACCTGAGTTGTGCAAACTGGAGGCTGCTGGACGTCAAATTGATCATCTTTGGAAGAGAACTTGCTTGACTGTGCGTGCCAATGTTTACAAAGATTTTGTTGAGAACTTCAAGGAGGAATTGGAGAAAAACATTTTATTACGCAAATATCATTCAAGGTACCCATGGCTATGCAAGAGCTCTATATTCCACTGTCAATAAGTTACTGCATCCTGCAAAATGCTCTCCCTTAGTCCCATCAACTGAACTATGTTCTCGGTTCATGGCCTTTTTGTAATCAGAAAATAGATACAATCTATTCTTCATTTCCATCATCCTTTACACATTTTACTGCTAGCTGTCTGTCCACTTTTAATACTGTGCAGGAAAGTTTAGTCTCACAGTTAATTAAGACTTTTAGAGCGACCACATGCCAATTAGATCTGTTGCCAACATCCTGGGTGTAAGCTTGCCTTACCTCGGTCTGCTCTCTTATTACCCAGTTTATTAAAGCTTCACTGACCTCAGGTCTAGTTCTGGCTTCTTTGAAGCTGGCTGACATGTTTTAATGAAAAATGGCTTAGACCCTGATAACCTGGCTAACCACAGGCCAATCTCCAATCTTCTTGCTAAAACTGTAGAACTGACTGTAGAACTGTAGAACTGCCCAGTTAACAGTGAACACATTGAATCTAATGATCTGTTTGAGGTGTTCCAGTCTGGCTTTTGGAAAATCATATCACTGAAACTGCACTAGTGAGGGAGGTAAATGAGCTTCTTATAGCAGCTGACCAGGGGTTGGTAAATATACTCATATTATTAGACCTTATAGCTGCATTTGACAGTCTGTCATAACACACTATTTACTCGGCATTGTAATGTGATTGGCATAAATGGGACTGTTCTTGCTTGGTTTCAGTTCTATCTCACAGATAGGCAACAGTTTGTTTCAATTGGAGGTTTTAGATCCGACTTGTGCATTCTGTCTCTCAGGGTTTGGTCCTTGGTCCATTACTTTATATATTGTATTTGCTTCCTTTTGGTCACATCATTAGGTGATATGGGCTACAGTATGGTCTACTCAACTTTATCATTTAAACCACACATTAAGAACATTGTAAGACAGCGTTTTTTATTTAAGGAATTATTCTTTCTCTTACTGCTGCTGAGGATATTGCTCATGTATCTGTAACATCTAGAATTAACTACTGCAATGCTGTATTTCATGGACTCCCTGCTCGGCTGTTGAACAGGCTTCAGTATGTGCAAAACTCAGCTGCAAGGGTGTTAACTTATACCAAACTCATCTTGGGAGCATAATACTCCTATTCTGGAACATCTTCATTGGCTCCATGTTCCAGTATAAAGAAAGTGTACTGGTGTTTAAATCTTTGCATGGCTGTGCACCATTCTACCTAAGTAGTCTGCTCAGACCCACTCTCCAGTATGCACTTTGCGCTCATCTGAGTTTCACTTACTTAATGTTTCTAGCACTAAATTGCCCACTGCTGGTGATAGGGCTTTTAGTACAACTGGGTCTAAGTTGTGGAATAGCCTGCCACTTGAGTTGCGTGCATGCTTATCCATAATTGTATTCAATGCACATCTAAAAACCCATCTTTTCCATTTGTTGTCTATGTTGTTTCTTATTTCAATTTAACAATATTTTATTTTGTTTGGATTGTTTGCTCATATTGTACATTGTCCTTGGGTGTCTTGAAGGTCACTTATTAAATAAAATGTTTTATTATTATTATTATTATTTTTATTATTATTACTATGTCAACAACATCAGCCATCACCTCAAGTGCAGGGCAGTTGATAACCATCACATTGTCCTGGAGCTGTCCTTGCTGATTTACCAAAACCTGAAATAATAATTATGTTATGGAACAGCACAAAGAAAGACGCAAGGGCTGGGATTCTCACACACTGTAGTGTCACCTTGCATCAAACACAGATGGAATATATGGAGACATATTGGGATGGAGGGGAAGCATATACATCTATGCTAAAGGGAAGAATGAGTCAGAGTGGCGAAGCATTGTAGATCCTGAATTATTAAAAATGGCAGTGGGAGATTGCTCAAATGTTTACTCAATGCATGCGGCAGAGACATATTTGTCTTCTGATGTTCAGAGGGATTTGGAAAGAGTGATTAAATATGGGAAATCTATAGGATCAAGGAACTAATAATTATAATTAATTATTAATAAACTATAATTAAATAATCTATATTATACATACAGAATTATTGGAATATACTTACACGCAGGTGGCTAGAGTTGCATAAACTCAAGGTTTCATGTGGTATCATTAGGCATCACATACATTTTATGTGCTCCACAATCATTACTCAGCAAAAACAGATTCAGTAATCTGGGTCTGACCAGGATCTCTGCAGCATTTCTAGAGTAATCGGGTTTACAGCTTCATGTGATATGTTCCTGCACTAAAGAATATGAAATAGTAAATAAGGTGATCTGCTAATTAATGTTAATTAAGAGTTCATTTTAAAACACTAAAAATCAGTCAGCGAAGCCAAAGGATTAGATTAAAATTGGTTTCACACACCATATTTTAATAGAACCGGCTCTCATACTAGCACTCTGCTGACACCCGGACTGAGACTTACAGTCGTGGGCGAATTTATTCATTAGCAGCATTTCACAGAATGTGATCACACACACACACACACAAAATCATTTTGCTGTCCTTTCTGGACCCTTGACTGACATAACTAAAACACCAAATCTCTAAGGCATTCATATCCTTGAGTGGAACATATTATTTACATACAAAAAACATTGATGGATCACTAGATTTAAATTACCTGGGCAGTAATGGGTTGGTCAAAATACCCGTTGCAGTTCTCCTCATTAGTTTAACACTTGTCTTTTGGATTAACCACATGAGTGACTTTTGGCTGGATATATTGCTTTATCAACAAAAATTACTTGTAGTACCATGGTACAGAAACAGACCAAGTTCAACTGTTGCTGATACACTGGCTTCAAAGTTACTTACCTTTTTGTGTTCACCTATTTCTGGGTAATTTTGCCTTCTGCTGTGCGCCAACAGATCATGATCTTATACAGTATAAGAGCCGATTGTTGCGTAACCACCTATTAAGACAGAGTGATCATATTCAACTTACAAGTTATTTTCCAGTGTGGATACTAGCTAGAACACAATCACACCTTGCCTCGGCTATCTGTCGCCAGTTCCTGATTTACCATTATTCTCACTTATGTAATTTGAATCTTTAAGACCTATTTTTTAGAGATTGTAAAATCTCATCTACACAACACCGTAGTCTTCCTGTCCCGGATTTTCCCATGATCAATACAGGCATCTGTCTCTGCCGAAACCCCACAGACAAAAGGTGAACAAAAGGACACATAACACATAAGTATAAGAATAAGGTTATCTGAAAAGAGACTCAGTTTTATTTTTCCACAAATCTCTCTTTTAACGTCTATAAGGATGTCACAACCTATCAGCCATCCTTCCTGTACACCTCAGATTGGTACAGGGGCATGTTTTCCACTGTGATACATCACCTTTCCTTTTAACAACACTCAATTGCCACATTTGCGACCACAAAAGGGCACCCGAGAGCCAAGAAAAAGAGTACGTCAGTAAGCATAATCTGTTCCTGCCAATTGTCTCCTGCTAATTGTCTCAATTGAAACCAACTAAGGGATCTGCACTGTGCTGACTAGTTTTTCCAGTACAAACAATAGTTGGTCTGAAGTTCTTGACAGGTCAACATGGACATTTTGTTTAAAGGTGGTTCTGTTATTCTGTGTTCATGGGTTAAGTATCGCTAAATATTGTCGTGTGTTGTTACTTTTCTATTGGCTCTAGTTTAGTCTGTCTATGTAAGGATCATTGTCTAGCACTAATATTGTGACAAATCTGTGTTTATCTAGTCACGTTTAGTATTTAGAACGTTTTCTGTGTTTGGTTTTCATGCCCTAGTCTGTTTATTGAGTGCTTCATGTTCCACATTTTGCTCATGAACTTTACCTGCTTATGGACAAAAGTTTTTTCAGTCTGATTTTAGTATGTTCCAGAACATCCAGAGCCAGCGTTTTCGGGCGTGCCACTGACTTCGGTGACTGTATTATTTCTGTTTATTTTGAGCATTGCCAGTCGGCCATTTTGTGTTTACATTATTCTGCACCTTCTCAGTTGTGTTTTTGAGTGTGCAAACTTTTATTGTATCAGTTTAAATCCTTACGTCAATAAGCATTTGGGAAATTAGGACACTAGAAGCTTTGTAGGTGTAATTTTTTCTCAACAACAGTATTGTATTTTGCGCTCTATAATAAGCCACACTTTTTTAAGGAAAGACAGGTCTAGACTGCCAAGCACTCTTTTACTATGAAGCCACATTGTTGTAACATATACAGAATTTGGCTTGGCATCGTCTTGCTGAAATAAGCAGGGATGTCCCTGGAAAAATACCTTGCTTGAAGCAGTTTCCTAAGCCTGTCTGTACTTTTCACAGATGTGCAGCACAGATGTGCGATTTACCCACTCCATGGGCACTAACACACCCCCATACCATCAAAGATGATGGCTTTTGACCTTTCTGCTGATAGCAATCAGGACAGTACTTTTCCTCTTTGCCCAGAGGATATGACGTCCATGTTGGGTTTTATTGCAGTGCCACCTAAGTGATTAAAAGTCACAGGTATTCAATGATGGCTTTCAGGTTTTCAATTTAGTTGCAATAATTTCACCAGATTCTCTAAATCTTTTGATGATATTATGTACTGTAGGTGACGAAATCATGAAATTCTCTTGTACGTTGATTAACAGTGTTCCTGAAACAATATAAAACACACATTCACCAACGTTATAGAGTTCATTTTTCAGTTTTTATTTATTTATAGGCTTTGACGAAAAGAGCATGCCGATGCCATCCGCACCGTATACCCATTTAATATCATTATATATCGCAGAGTTTGCACAATGTAAAGTACTATCATCTCGCACATTCAGATAGTTAATTGTGTAGAATGCAGGATGTTAAATCAGTCTTAATAATTATATCTGTAATAATGATAATTATATCTGTAATAATTGCACTATAATTAAACCCTGACGGAGAATATATCAGTTTTAGAGGTTTGCATCCAGTCATTTGAGAGGGTTAGTGAGAGTGATAGAAGTACTGTGGGAAAGTCTGGGCACCTTAGATGAGATAGACGTTCCTCCTCTCCGGAACTAGAGCCAATAGACATAGTAGGTAATCTTGGGATCTTTTGCAAGCGCAGTTCTTCTAAGTTTTTCAAGTTTGGAACTAATGATATATGCCTTCAACCGTCAAAGGTTACCAAGAGTAATATTATAGAGGTGTGTAAATTAGCAAAGGTGATGTCCGATGAAGTAATCTGCTCTGGCCCACTCCCAATGTGGTGTAGTGATGTAACTTACAGCAGATTATGGTCACTGAACTGCTGGATGTTCAAGTGGTGCTCAGAAAACAATGTTGACTTCATAGATAATTTGGAGTAATTTTGAGGGTAAGACTGGCCTGGCAGGATAGTATCCATCCCACTCAGGAAGGTGCTGCTCTCTTATCTTGCAGAATAGGACATAGTCTTAAACAGGGCAAGGTAAACCATGACAATCCAGAGCCAAGGCCTAGGGGGGAAACAGACTATTTAGGCTATTTTGAACGTCTGCTAGCTGCTTACAGTCAGCATCTAGGCTTCACGATATTTTGACAGTGTCTGTTCCCTGGGCTAAACACAAATCTAGAAATTTGAAGAAATATACAAAGAGTTTATTATAATTTCTAATAACTTAATAAATAATAAACTAGACAATTGTGATAATACAGCCTGCACAGTTGACTTGAATATGGGACTATTCTAAATCGCTTATTATAAATGAACTTATTACTGATCAGGGATTAAATGCGCTTTGTTTAACTGAAACATGGATCAAACCGAATGAGTATGTAATATTAAATAAAGCTAGTCCTCCTGGATATAATTATATATGCAAGCCTTGTTTAACTGGTAGAGGTGGAGGTGTAGCTGTCATCTAAAATAATAATAATAATAATAATAATATAGCTATCACACACAAACCTCATCAAAAACTAAACTCGTTTGAGGTTTTGTTTACAAAAATATCTTGCAAAACTGGGAAAAATAAATCCACAGACTTTATCTCATTATTTATTATTTACAGACCATACATGAGTTAGCAGATTTTATTTCCAACCTAGTTACATCTGTAGAAAAATCTCTAATTGTAAGAGATATAAATATACTTCAACAATCCAGAATACTTCCTGAGAACTGCATTGGCGTCCGTTCCTGCCTCTGTGGTGGTAAACCAGAATGTAGAGAATATGACGGCCACTCATAAGGGCGGACACACACTTAATATTAACATTAGGACTAACTATAGACAAGACAGTTACACTTCCACAGTCTGATCTTATTTCAGATCATTATCTTATCTCATTTAATATTACTATGAACCAAAACATTTGCGGCTCCCGCCAGTCGAGTCTCAAACACACCTTTACAAGTACTGCAGATAATTTTGTTAGTAAACTCCCGAATTTATCAGCTATGATTGTACCGCCCTCCATCCTCACCGAGCTTAATGAGGCAACTGAGCACCTAGAGTCTATATTTCGTTGTACTCTGAATAGTGTAGCCCTGCTTTAAAGAAGATGAATTAAAGAGAAAAAACTAGCAGAGACCCTAAAACAGACCACTAGGAAACTAGAGCATAAATGGCATCAGACAAACATGGTTGTGTATCAAACAGCATGGAATGAGAGTCTCTTTACCTATAGGAAATCTCTTAGTGCTGCTAGAGCTAAATATTTCTCCTCGCTAATAGAAGTAACAAAAATAATCCTTGCTGTTTAATACTGTAGCAAAACTAACTGGGAAGAAGTCCACTGCAGAAGCGTTTCCATCATCATGTTGTAGTTGTGATAATTTTATGAATTTTTTAGTGATAAAGTTAAAAGCATAAGGCACAAAATCAATAATGTAAATCTTAACTCGAGTAATCCAAGTCAACTAGATGTCAATATAGTTACTTTACACCAGAAATTATCCTACTTTAATCCACTCCAAGAGACAGAATTAATTTTACTAGTTCTATTATCAAAATCTACAACATCTATATTAGATCCCATACCCACAACTTTACTCGCGCTATGACAATGTACTACTTGTGAAAGTGAAAGTGATACATTTTGCCACTATGTTTGCACACAGCGGAATTGGTCCTCTGCATTTAACCCATTCCTGCAGTGAAACACACAAATACACACACACTGGTAAAGTGAGCACACGTGCCAGGGAGCAACTAGGGGTTAGGTGCCTTGCCCAAGGGCACTTCAGCCATGACTTGTTGGTACTTGGAATCAAACCAGGGACCTTCCAGTCGCAAGGCTGGTTCCTTAACCACAAGCCTACGACTGCCACGAATAACCTGCACCTCTGCCAGCTGCCAATTATAGACCAATATCTAACTTCCCCTTCCCATCATTCCCTTTCACATGGTTAAAGTTGTGAATGATTTGCTACTGGCCTCTGATCAGGTTTATGTTTCCATGCTAATTTCGTGCAGCTTTTGACATCATCAATCACTCTTTTCCTCATAGCCCTTTCCTGGTTCAGGTCTTTATTTGACTGACTGTTATCAGTTTGTAGAGGTAAATGGCCACTGTTCTATGCAGAATAGGGTAAAGTTTGGTGTACCACAAGGTTCTGTGTTAGACCCGTTACTATTTTTCCTATATATGCTACCTCTGGGTAATATTATTTGCAAGCATGATATCAACTATCACTGTTATGCTGATAATCCAAAGTTATATGTGTAGGCCAATCCGGAGGAGAGACACAATTTATTCGAGTTGAGGAAAGTGTGAGAGACAATTTTTTTACTTAATTCTTATAAAACCGAAGTACTAGTATTAGGACTACAGATAGCTAGAAGTAAAGTGTCTAATATTTAATTGTCTCTGGATGGTCTTTCAATTACACCATGTACAGTTGTAAAATACCTTGGCGTAATTATTGATTCTAGCCTTTCCTTTGAATCTCATGTAGATAATACCACCAGGATAGTATAGTTTCACATTAAAACATTGCTAAGATCAGAATTATGGTGGCACTGAATGATGCAGACAAACTTGTCCATGCTCTTGTTACCTCAGGTTGAAATAAGCAGGTTGGATTACTGTAATGCCTTGTTGTCTGGTTGTTACGGTAGGTGCATAAACACACTGCAGTTAGTCCAGAATGCAGCGGGCAGAATTCTTACTAGGACC
>JAOUQV010345746.1:0-10396 GCA_028565295.1 Aspidoras spilotus
CCATGTTTCGGTTAAACAAAGTACATTTAATCCCTGATCACTAATAAGTTCATTTATAATAAGTGATTTAGAATTTAGAGACCTAATATTTAAAAGTCCGATCTTCAGGTCAACGGTGCAGGCTGTATTACTACAACTGTCTAGTTTAATATTCATTAAGTTATTAGAATTAACTCTTTGTAACTCTTGGTAACCCCTGACTGTCGAAGGCGTATATCATTAGCTCCAACATAAAAAACTATCTTAGAGAACCTGCGCTTGCCTAAAATCCTAAGATTACCTGCTATGTCCGGCACCCTGGCTTCCGGTAAACACTGTACTAATGCTGCTGGTGCCCCTAAGGGCCTAGCTACATTCACGTGCTTCACTATAGAGTCTCCTATAACCTGACCTCTTTTAGGTTTCTCAGCGGGCGTCTCACTGAGTAGGGCAAACCTGTTGGACACGTGCTTAACAGGTGACTATCCACTATTGGAGTGAGAGGGGGGATGTTAAGATGGCGACCGGATGTAGGGAGGGTGGGTTAGCGGCTGCCATTAGATTGGCCAGTTGCTGCGCGACCCCTTGAAGAGGCTGTTGCTCTATGGCGGCCCTTTGGTCACGCAGGGCCACCTTTATATTTTCTATTCCAGCATGCCCACACGTGCAATCCCTACAGGGAATGTCCCATAGCTTAGTAACGCAAACTCTGCGAGAGCGACCTGGTTTGAGAAGGCACCAGGGGGGTGCCAGTTACAATTATATCATTATTAAATACATTCAAAAAATATTAAGCAAAAATGGCACAGCAGCAGCATAATTGGTCATCTGAATTAACTGCAAGCCTACAACTACCTGTTTTAATAAAAATAGCATAATTTTACTAAGCAGCTGTAAGAGGTCCATGCCCACCACTAACCATGCAAGTTGCGCTACCGACAGCCAGTCTAAGCGCTGCAAAAGAAGTAAGCAGCGGTAGGTTTACATGACTATCTTGCCCTAACATGACCACACTCATCAGAGGTAATCTATTGAACATGAGTCTCAGCCTATTTAAGCAGAGCAGTATTCAGACTTAGAGTCTCACCATTTTACTCTCTATCAGGTTTTGTTAGGGAAACAGGTACACCAAGCCAAATAGCAGGCAGTGGTAAGGGGTGAAACAGTGAGTTAATCTGAGGCAGGGACAGCTTATAACTCTGATGCAATTCTTCTATTTATCTGCCCTATCTCATAAAAAAACTCCTTTGATTATCTACCGTTCTTTTCAAATTAACTGCTGGCCTTATTCTGTTGGATTTTCTCATGTTCTTTGCATTCAGTGGCCCACTGTTGTCATCTGAGATCTTCTGTAACGGCAAAGAGAAAACTGTTTATTTATTTGTATCACCACCACTCGCTACAGCGAGTCCCTTGCATTACGATCTGGCAATGTTTTACGCCTGATCCCCTTCCTGACACAACCCTCAGAAAACCTATGGAAACACGGGGAGAACATGCAAAATCCACACAGAACTTTCCAGAGTCGCCTCACCCGGGGCTCAAACCCGGGACCTTCTTGCCGCCCTGCTATCAGTAGCCATTTTTCTAATTAAATTACATCCTCTTTGATTAACTAATCTACATTAATTGCATTTATCACTTTTTGCTATACAGTTCATATAGATTTTAGCATAGAACTTCATTCCATATCTCTTTATGTAAGACACATAACAGACATCTGTAGGTCACAGTTTTACTAGAGGCACACACTTTACATTACCCTATTTGGAACATGATAATCAAATGCCTGTGGTTCGCTGTCCTGGCTTGTTTCCCGACTCTAGTCAAGACAAATTGCCTTGCACATTATAGCATTTCATCTGCTTCCCACATACCTGATCCAACTAATCTGATCAATAACACCACCATACTGAGTTAATACAAGCATTTTACAGCAGGATATGCTCTAAAATATAAAGGGCAGTGTGCCTTCTGGACTTGATTAAGAAAGTCTAAGCTAGCGTTAGCAGTGGTATAGCTGGAGTTCTAGAGTTGTTGGGGTTTGGTGATTTATAGTCGCCTCACATGCTTTACAAGTTGTTTTGTTTTAAACAACGTCAAAGGAGAAATGTCTACATACATTGGCTCTTCTCTTTCTTCCTGCTGACACTGTAACTTTCCATCATAATTAATGACAGTTCAAAGGCTTGTATAGTCTTCCCAGATTTAGATCAAATTTGTGTAAATGCGCATTTGATTGGATGGCTACCCAGCTTGCCCCGCCTCTTTATGTACTCCAAAGTAAATAAAAAAGTAAACTATATCAGTTCTGATTGGATCTCGTCCCTGACAAACATTTTTATCTTATTTTTATGTGTTGACAACTGTCAATTAAATTTTCATAGTTAAGTCCTCTTGTGTAGTTTCTATTTAGTTGTAATGTTTTTTCACATATTGAAAAAAGGTATGTTGATGAACTACATTGATCATATTGTTAGGGGTGCACCGACGCAGCCAACCATGAGGGGGCGAAGGGCAGATAGCCGATCACAGTGCTCTCAAGGAAGTACACAGCATCAGGTAACCTTGGCCACGGGGCTCAGGAGTAATCAACCATGATTAGGGACAGCTGGACCAGACTCTATTTAAGACTTCCTGCTTTGGCCAGTGTCGCATCATCTGAGCTATTTGAGTGCTGTAACGTAATTAGGTAAAGAATCTAAAGAAATGAATTCCTCCTAATTTTGAGATCTTCTCTTAGATTCCTTTCTTACACTTACTTCTTCTCCTAATCCTGACGAAACTCGTCAGGACTTCTTTCTTGTGCATCTGACAAAACCCGTCGGGCCCGCTCCAGTTGCATTTGACGAAACTCGTCAGATGCACTGTGCTTTCTCTCCTATACATACTGACATTGTGTATACATACATTGTGTATGTTTGTGAAAGGAAGCAACTGATTTTCTATACTTTTTCCAGAGCGCTCACTCGATTAAGAACACCGCGATTTAGAGCTGAGTTCAAAAAAATGTAATTATATACACATATAAGTAATTAAAGAAAATTCCCACATATTTATGGGAGAATTCTTAAACCCACACTCTTTTATAACTTCACACACACATCGATAAGCGTACCTCAGTTTTTTTTATTTTTCCTATCACACATTTTATAAGCATGTCTTATTTTTTCTTTTATATTAAATTATATGAATAGTCTTTTGTTTGTCACGTCACGTACAATGTCTCCTTTGTCTGACCTTATTCTTTACATTCCATTGTGCTATTTCCTAGCTCATTCGGTTAGTTAGTGCACCCTCAGTGTGCGTGCAAGAGACCTAGAACAAAGAGACAAAGAAGTTAAAATTTTACTTTATTTTTATTTTTTATATTAAACCTTTCCCTTATCCGTATTATAACAGAACGGTGTGACCAATAACATGGACCCAGCAGAACTGGCCAATCTAATGGCTAACGAACCCACCCTCCCCATAGCTGGTCGCCATCTTAACTTCCCCCCTCCCTCTCCAATAGTGGATAGTCACCTGTTAAGCCCTGAAAGCTACGCTGGGGAGCCGGATAAGGTCAGGGGCTTTCTCTTACAAACGTCCATTTTTTTTTAACATCAACCCTCCGGGTTCTACAGGGAGTAATCAACTATTATTAGGGACATCTGGACCAGACTCTATTTAAGACTGCTTCTTGCTTTGGCCAGTGTCGCACCGTCTAAGCTATTTGGGTGCTGTAACACAGCTGTGTAGGTATAATTAGGTAAAGAAAAGTTCTAATAGTACTCTGCCCTAGGTAGGTATATTTTAGGTATTCAATTGCTGTGGGGATCCCAGTAAGGGGAAAGAAATGCCCTGACTTAGAGAATCAATTTATTCTGACCAGGATGGTGTTGTTTCATTCAGAGGGCGGTAGATTAGTCACAAAGTCCACATATAAATGAGACCATGGTCTCTTGGGGACAGGTAAGGGCAGTAATTTAACAGCTGGCAGAGTTTGAGGAGTTTTGGCTTGGGCACACACTGAACATGACTTGACAAACCATTGATATCTTTGCTAATGCTCTGCCAGTAGTACTTTAAATTAATGAGTGCCTGGGTGACCAGATCTGGGAGTGACATATGCCCAAGTGATGAGATGACCACGCAGAGCGTAAGACAAATAGACAGGCTCAATCTATGTTCTGCAGAGTCAGTATAAATAGTTACTTCCTGGCATTCTGCCAGCCTGCATGCATGTGCCAAAGCCACAATTTATCCTCACTGTGCTCACTGTTCCACTATTTCCTTACATTACATTTAGGTGTATCCTTCATCTCAACTACATCATATCATATTATGGATTCTATGGAGCCGTCTACAAAAACCACGATTCCTTTTTCAAGTTTCTCATTTTTTAGGTCTGGTCTTATTTTCTTGTCTCAGTTCTCATTATTACAGTTGTGTGGCTCTCCTTTGTGGCAAAATTAAGTCTAGCTGCCTTATTCTTGGTTCTTAGTAACTTTATTTGTTAGGGTACTTTTTCCAGTAATTTGGCATATCCTTCGGCTATTAGATAATTTGGTTAAACCTGGTTTGCTCTATTATTCCTGATACTTTGTGTTTTGATCTCATTTAAATCTTTTCTGCTAACAAAAGGTTATTTATATTCAAGTATGCCCAAAATAATCCTTCTAGATTTCTTTCACAGTTGCTCCAGTTGTCTAATCTAAGCTCCTGCTTGAGTTAGATAAATTGTGTTTCCAATCTGGGGTTTATGTTGATCTTGCTGTTAGATTTCTGATCCCTACCTTATTCATTATTTCTCATAATATTAATGGCACCTGTTTGACCTCAGTTTCTGTAAAAAAAAGACACTTGTCCACAGCCATAAAAAGTCAGACTACAAACTCCAAGACCAAGACCAACGATCTGTCGAAGGACATCAGGGGGAAAATTGTAGACCTGCACCAGGCTGGGAAGAGCGAATCTACAATAGACAAGCAGGTTGGTATAAATAAAACAATTGTAAGTTGGAGCAATTGTAAGAAAATAGAAGACTCAAAATCTCATACCATAGGGTCAAAATGATCATGAGATTGGTGAGCAAAAATTCTAGAACTACAAGGTGGGACGTGATGAATGACCTGCAGAAATGGTACCAAAGTAACAAAGGCTACCATCAGTAAGAGAGGGACTCAAATTATACAGTGTTAGGCATGAACCCCTACTTAAGCCAGTACATGTCCAGGCCTGTCTGAAGTTTGAAAGAGAGCATATTGATGATCCAAAATAAATTGCGAGAATAAGATGTGGTCAGATGAAACCAGAATAGAACTTTTTGGTAAAAACTCAACACGCCATGTTTGGAGGAAGAAGAATACTGAGTTTCATCCCAAGAGCACTATACCTACTGTGAAGTATGGGGTTGGAAACATCATGCTTTGTGGCTGTTTTTTGCAAATTCTACAGGATGACTGATCTGTGTTAAGGGAAGAATTAACTGGGCCATGTAGCCTAAGATTTAAGCCAAAACCTTTTCCATTAGTGAGCATAGAAGATGGAACGTGACTGGGAATTCCAGCATGACAATGATCCCAAACACACGATTCTGGAAATGAAGGAGTGGCTCTTTTAAAAGTATTACAAGGTCCTGGAGTAGCCTACTAGAAAATTTGTGCCCAGTGACTGCCCCAAAACATCACTGCTAGAGGAGATCTTCACTGAGTAATGGGCCAAAATACCAGCTACATAATTTGTTCACCTATCCAAATTATCGGAATTAGGTGTTCAAATCACTTCAATAGTCACAGGAGTATGAATGCTTCAGCATACAAAGACATTTTGGACAATACCATGCTCTCAACTTTGTGGGAACAGCTTGGAGCTGGCCCCTTCCTCTTCCAACATGACTGTGCACCAGTGCACAATGCAAGGCCCATTAAGACATGGATTATGGAGTCTGGTGTGGATGAACTTGACTAGCCTGCACAGAGTCCTGACCTTAACCTGAGTATAACACTGTATATGGCTGAAATGACAATAAAACTACTTGAGACTTGAATATTTCTCATTTGGAATGAATTAGAGCAGAGACTGAGAGCCAGGACTCCTCCTCCAACATCGATGTGTGACCTCACAAATGCGCTTCTGGAAGAATGGTCCAAAATTCTCATAATCACACCCATAAACCTTGTGGACAGCCTTCCCAGAAGAGTTGAAGATTTGTAGAATTGAAGGGTCGACCGACATACACATATTAAACCCTATGGATTAGCTCATATGTGAGTCAAGGCAGATGAGGAGGAGATAGCTACGAAAAAGTGTCTGCAATAACAATAAATATAAAATAAATTTATATCAAATTTATATGTGTTTTTGCAACACACATTTATATAATAATAATACAAATATTTTGAAGAACAATATGTATCTTCTAGAGATTTTGACTGTCATACTGTCTTCTCATCTCATTTTAATGGCTGCAGGCTGTAATTATATAGTGACCAGCTGTATTTATATAGTGACCAGTCAGCTTTGCTTGGATCATGTGTATTGCTACTTGTTTTTATTTTTGTAATCAGCATTATTATTATTATGAATAATTTTGATGACGATACAAATAATAATAATATTTAAAATAATGCCTCATCTAATTCATACAGGAAATCACATGCCTTGCTAGCATGTGTTTCAGCTAAAGGTTTCTAGCAACAACATGTTCTCGATCTGTGCAAGATAGGCTTTGCCACATGACTGCACCTCACCAATCAAATGTAGCCACTAGCAACATTTCACCAATCAAGCATGACGAGAACACAATATAACATGACACATTTTGCAACAGGGCAAATAGACACAGTACACTGGCCTTCACTCCTCAGTTCACTCCTCAGACAACCAAAAAAGGTTATGTAATGCATAGGCATATGTGTCTCCCCAAACAAGTGTACAATTCAGGATATGAATCTCAATGTTGAATTTGAGGAAACATAATACGGCAAGTATGAGAGAAAAATTATGCCTGAGGAATAAAGGGAATTTATAATTTATTAGAACAAGGGTGATGTGCAGAATTGTAGCAGTTACAGGGACATAAAAGAGAAGAGCCACACAATAAAGATTAAGGAGAGAGTTGTGATAGCTAGGCTTAGACAAGTGATAAATGTTTTTGAGAGCAGTAGTATGATTTCATGCCAAAAAAGGGCACCACAGATGTAATTTTTGCTCTGAAAATGCTGATAGAAAATTATAGAGAAGGTTAGAAAGAGCTCCACTGTATATTTGTGAATTTAGAGAAAGCTTATGATAGGGTGCAGAGGGAGGAACTGTGGTGTTGTATGAGAAACTCTTGAGTGGCTAAAAAGTATGTTAGACTTCAGGACATGTATTAGAACAGCAAGACAGTGGTGTGATGTGCTGAAGGAATGACAGATAGCTTCAAGGTAGATGTGAGACTGCATCAAGGATTGGCTCTGAGCCCCTTCTAGTTTTTTCTGGTAATGGACAGACTAAAAGATAAACCAGAACTGCTGCGTGCTATGATGTTTTCAGAAGACATCATAATCAGAGGTGAGAGCAAAAAAACTGCTAGAGGAGAACCTGGAGAGGTGGAGGTATTCTCTGGAAAGAAGGAGAGGAGTGACCAGGATAGACAGGATTAGGAATGAGAACATCAGAGGGACAGCAAAGGTTGTAAAATTGGGAGGCAAAGTTAGAGAGAGATTGAGATGGCTTGGACATGTGCAGAGGAGGGACAATTGATATATTTGTAGGAGAACATAGAGATGGAGCTGCCAGTCAGAAGGCAGAGATGAACACCAAAGAGGAAATATATAGATGTGGTCAATGCATGTCTACATGTGCTGTTATTGTAGGCTAACAATAGCCTTTTCATAACAGCATAAATAGCTCAAATACCTTGTTTTTGGTAAATTTATTGACTTATTTTAGCATCAGATGGAAAGATAAACACACAAACATGATGGTGCAGATGAGTACATTTTGATGGAGTCTGACCCGGTTTTCGCCAGACTCTTTCCTTTTCCTACTAACTGTGTTCCTGGGTACAGAGCTTCCTGTCTGACAGACCTGAAGTGGTTAAGTTGGGAAACCTCACATTTAGTTCCATAATCATCAGTGTCATCCCCCCAATCCCCCCAACGATGTGTATTGAGTCTGCTCCTGCACTATTTGTGCACCCGTGACTAAACAGCCACTCACAGCTCTAACGCCATTGTGAAATGATGATACAATGGTTGTAGGCCTAATGTTTAACAACAATGAGAAGACCTACCTGAGTGAGGTTGAACAGTTGTCAACAAACTGAAGATGAACATTTCTAAGATCAAGGACATAGTTGTAGACTTCAGAAGTAGTACACACTACCCCAGATCAACGAAACTCATGTTGAGAAAGTGGCTAGCTACAGTGAGGACCTGACATGGACTACACACATCTTCACCCAGATAAAGACAGCACAGAACCTCAGGTACAACCTCAGGTGGCTTAATACATTCAAGAGCTCTGTTTCTGCCACCATTGGGTCTGTTGTTTCTGGAAGCATCACTACCTATGATGGGCAAGTTTGGTATAGGAACCTAGAAGGACAGATGGTGGTGGATTTTGCAAAGAGGATGGAAATGGCTGTGGTAAACACATATTTACAATAGAAGGAGAAGACAAGAGTGGAGGCAGGAGCACACAAGTAGACTAAATCCTGTGTAGACAAGGTTACTTAAAAGAGATTGGAGACTGTCTATAGTTGCCGAGTGGGCACCAGTTTCCTTGTGACCCTATAACTAGGATTAAGTGGGTATAGAAAATGAATGAATGAATGATTCGATATCCATGTTTCTTAAACCAGTCAATTTGTACTCAACCTATCCACCACCCTGTTTATAGTCTCACCGGTTTTCATTTTTAATTCATTTTTTAGTTTTAGTTTTTAATTCATCTATTACATTTGTTATCGTCCCTGCAAATATTCCTAAATTCATCGAGCCCAGTAGTAGGGATGTAACAACACTAGAGATGGTTATGCTTGAAAATCCCAGTAGATCAACAGTTTCTACCATAACGCGTTCATAATTCACTTTTCTTCACCATTCTAGAGATTGGTTTTTACATTGATTGGTTTTGTAAGTTGTTTTGACCACCGCTACATGATAAAATACATTTAGATGCAGCCATGTGATTGGCCAATTAGATTTTTGGTAACAAGCAACTGAACAGGTGTCCCTAGTAAAGTATCCAGTGAGTGTATATACAGTATTTGCCATAAAGTATTTTTTTATTTATTATATAATTTCTGCATACTCTGAAATTAGTCAAAATAAGTTATGTTAAAAATCTCTTACTCATTTTGTGTTTTTTATGTTTTTCTTTCTTTTGCTTTTTAGGGGTAGCGGTGTTTTAGAGATTGTGATTCTCCCTGGGGTTGCACTGTGGCTGTGATTTAGCATGTTTGTCTATGTACGTCTGTCTGTGTGTCCGGTTGGCAGTGTGTGTCTCAGGGGCATGGCCGCACCTGAATCCCATTTCCGCTTAAAATTAGTCTGCATTTAAATCGCAGGAGGAGATGGGTTTTGGTGCACATTTATTGTGATTGTTTGAATGTGTGTTTTTGTGATGTGTGTCATGCTGCCTGTTCGAGCTTTCAGCATCCTTTTATGTAACGTGTTCACGGCTGCTGGATTCCGAGGACATTAACTGCATTAGCAGATTAGAACTATCAGCCCCTCTGATCCCATCTCCTTAAATGTCACATTCCGCACTTTAGTCCTTCCCGGTGGGCAACAGCTTCCTTGTGACTCTAAAACAAGAAGTAAGCAGATATATAAAATTAATAAATAAACTCTTTACTTCTTGCTTACTTGCTTTAAACATTAATTTTGTATTTATTTATTTATTTGCTTAATTTTATTTTTGACATTTTATTTAATTGCTTTCTGCATTACTCTACTTGATTTTCTTTCTATTATTTTGTTTGTTTGTTTGCTTCTTTCTTTCTTTCTTTCATCATTAATTTTCATCATTAATTTATATAGAATACCTCACTTTTAAATTTGCCATAGTTTACTCTTATTTCACTTATTTTTATTTATTTATTTTTTCTGTTTTTATCCTGTCTCTACTTTTTCAGGTTTTGTGAACTCGCAGTCGGGTCCCGGCAAGACTTTAAGCAAGACAATGCTACATAGCACATCCATCACAACAACTAGGCTTTTCACAGAAGGGTCTTGTTGCTGAACTGCCCTAACTGCAGTCCAGACCTTTCACCAATAGAAAATATTTGATACATCATGAAATTAAATATTATTTCAAATGGAGTTAAAACTTGAAATTTTAAAACAGGACAGGACTCCCCAATGAAAATTTTAATTACTTTCAAAACAAAACGGTATAATATTAAATAGAACACCCCATGGGCGGCACGGTGGCGCAGTGG
>JAOUQV010345800.1:0-10392 GCA_028565295.1 Aspidoras spilotus
CTTTCCTCACTTCATCCTTGCTAATCCTCCCTATATCCTGTTCAACTATTTCTATGCCTCCCACTCTTCTTTCCCTGTCATTTTCTTCATTTCCTTTATTCATAATAATGCTTTTATTTGCTTCAATGCTGAATATCCTCATGACTTTAATGACAGTTCTCTTTTCTCTAGCAGTTATTTTAGAGAAATAGATGTGCATTTGTGCAGTCACATTAGATAATCTATATTTCATACTATATGAAGAAACACAGAACAGGGAGCAATAAACATCAATAAAATCTCCAATTATGGTGGTTATTGGTCTGCATGAGCTGTAACCATGAGTCAGACATTTGCTGGCTTTTACTGTAGGTGGAACACACAATCCTAATGTCCTCAATGTGTCTGTGGTTTTGCAACGAGCACATTTTCTTTTGTGCGGTATTTGGACAGAGGCAATTACAAAATATTTAATCAAATCAGAAAAGTTGTTTGATCCTTTCGAGGACATACATGGATTTTTCAATCTGACAATAAATACTTCAGGGAAGAAGAAATGATTTGTGTGTTTTAGAGAAATCCTTCGTTGAAGCTTGAGTAAAATCACAGATTACAGTGAGAGTAATAAATGAAAGACTTGTGTGCGGGGGTGTATGGTGTGTGAGGGCTTGGGTTTCTTCCGTACTGGAAGTATTTCCCTGTTCTACATATCATTATCAGCCAGTTAAGTTTATGTTTATTGACCTCTTTATCGAGTCTTTTATCATGCTCACTTGCGAGGGAGGGAAAACATGCATGATTTTGGTTGGCCTGAACTTCAAATCAGAACGTTTATCACTGAGTCCATGCCTAGATATTAACACAGTGACGTTCTGTAGTCCTGACTATGTATGTAATAGGAAGATTTAGACTGCACTCAAATAAGAGAATAAAATAGAGAATAAAACCATTATTGTCATTCTACTTTAGTGATGAAATTTAATGAAACTGAACACTTCCATACTACTTAGTATGCATGCCTAGCAAGCTCTCTGAGCCAGAAAAAAACAATAATTAACGTGCTGTGATGCCTTGAATCAAAGGTTGATGAGATGGCGAATGGCAGTTTAGCAGTGCGTATTCTCTCCAGGCAAGTACGTAGTATCAATTATGCCATTTTGGATGCAATCTGTGTGACTCTCCAGGTAGAATAATGTAATATCATATGGCATCATTGCTTTGCAATAGCTAGTTGCACAGATGTTCTCAGTGGGATAGGAATAAACTTGAGCATCCCAATCTCTTGTGAGCTGTTGTAGCTCCGGAACCCAGTTACTGAGCTATCCAGGGTGCTGGTTGAATAATAATAAAATAATAATAATAATTACACAAACAACAACAACTACTACAACAACAATAATAATAAAAATAATAATAATATTAAAAATAAAAATAAAGAAAATATAGAATATAGAAAAGTATAATAGTATATAAAACCAATTCCAAAAAGGTTGGGACAGTACAAATTGTAAAATAAAAAATGTAGTAATTTACAAATTTTAAAAACTGATATTGTATTCACAATAAAACATTAACTGTCAAAAGTGAAACATTTTGAAATTTTATGCCAAATATTGGCTCATTTGAAATTTCATAACAACAAGACATCTCAAAAAAGTTGGGACGGGGCAATAAGAGGCTGGAAAGATTAAAGGTACAAAAAGGGAACATCTGGAGGACCAATTGGCAATAGGTCATTAACATTACTGGGTATAAAAAGAGCATCTTGGAGTGGCAGCGGCTCTCAGAAGTAAAGATGGGAAGAACATCACCAATCCCCTTAATTCTGCGGCAACAAATAGGAAAACAATATCAGAAAGGAGTTTGACAGTGTAAAATTGCAAAGACCATATTATCACCTATAGTGCATAATATCATCAAAAGATTCAGACAATCTGGAAGAATCTCTATGTGTAAGGATCAAGGTCGGAAAACCATACTGGTGCCCGCGATCTTCGGGCCCTTAGACAGCACTGCATCACATACAGCCATACTTCTTTATTATAAATTACAAAATGGGCTCAGGAATTTTCCAGAGAGCATCATCTGTGAACACAATTTACAGTGCCATCCGCCGTTGCCAGCTAAAACTAGTTCAAAGTAGAAGCCTCTCAGATCTCTGATGGTATGGGGTTGCATTAGTGCATGTGGAATGGGCAGCTTACACATCTGGAAGGACACCATCAATGCTGACAGGTATATCCAGGTTCTAGAGCAACAAGGGAAGACCTTGCATTACTGCCAAACCACATACTGCATCAATTACAGCATCATGGCTGCTTAGAAAAAAAGGTCCGGGTACTGAACTTGCCAGCCTGCATTCCAGATAGAAAACATTTTGCACGTCATAAAACGGAAGATACGACAAAAAAGATCTAAGACAGTTGAGCAACTAATCCTACATTAGGAAAGAATCGGTTAACATTTCTATTCTTTAACTTGAGCAACTTTTATTTGTGTTGTAAAGAGAAAAGGTTATGCCTCACAGTGAAAAACATGGCCTTGTCCTAACTTTATTGAGATGTGTTGTTGTCACAAATTAAAAATCACCTAATATTTCTCTTTAAATGATACATTTTCTCAGTTTAAACATTCGATATGTCATCTATTTGATAAAATATGGAAATCTGAAACTTGCACATCATTGCATTCCATTTTTATTTTTATTTTATTTTTACTTTGTCCCAACATTTTTGGAATCGAGTTTGTATAAGATAACAAGATAGAACTAATGTAAAATAGGAAGGAGCAATAATGTACAATGAAGATACAAACCTGATTCCAAAAATGTTGGGACAAATGACAAATCGTTAATAAAAAACGGAATGAAACGATAAGGAAGTTTCAACATTTAATATTTTATTCAGAATAGAACATAGATGACATATCAAATGTTTAAATTAATAAATTTGTATCATTTAAGAGGACGATGTTTTCTTGCACAATGTTATTTTTGTAGATTTGCAGTATGTTGTCTGAAAATTTAAAGCAATGGGTGATTCATGTTAAAGTAAGTGTTTAGTAAAAGCCTATTTACTGTGATATGTTTATCTGTTGGTGTGTTAATATCGAGCAATGTCATAAGGAGGCAGTGGATTTTGGGGATTTTTAGGAGGAAATGATGTTCCGGACCACTTGACAGCTCCCCATAACTGTTATGTAATACACACACACACACCTCCTCTTCCCTTCCGCCATGTGGTGTTAGATGATGAGTTGCCTGGCAGTTGATTTGTCATGCACATCTCTGTCTCTGTGCACACACACATATACATACATACACACACCCACACTTTCATACGCTAATAAAATCGATAGCAGTTATCTGGGAAACACTATTGCCTGTAATAAGTAATAAACAATGAATTTGCAGAGAACATTGAGTGATGTGTATGAATTGTGTAAATAAACAACCTCTCCATAATCAATCTTCTCTTTGTAGGGGTGACATGGGGAAAGGTGGTCTCTCTGTATGCAGTAGCTGGAGCATTGGCAGTGGACTGTGTACGACACGGCTATCCAGCCATGGTCCACACCATTGTAGACTGTATGGGCGAGTTTGTCCGAAAGAGCCTTGTGTCCTGGTTAAAGAGAAGAGGAGGCTGGGTAAGTTTATGAAATGACAATATCTAAGAATAAAAAATACACGAAAACATGTCCTTGTTTTGTGGGTCTGAGTGGAATGAAATTTCATTCTGTGTATGTCTGGCACATTGACAATAAAATTGCAGATTGACAATGAAAAAGTCATATCATTATGGCTTACAGCCAATAAAAACCTAAAAGTCATTATCTCACGTTAGAATAATTAACACAAAACACCTGCAAAAGCTTCCTAAGTGTTTAAAATGGTCCCTTCGTCTGATTCAGTAGGCTGCACAGTCATGGGAAAGACACTGGCAGTCATTGACACACTCTACAAGGAGGTTATTCCACAAAAGGACATTGCTAAAGAAGCTGGTTGTTCACAGAGTGCAATATTTAAGAATGTTAATGGAAAGTTGAGTGGAATGAAAAAAGTGTGGTAGAAAAAGGTGCACAATCAACTAGGATAACTGCAGCCTTGAAAGAATTGTCAAGAAAATGACATACAAAATTTTGTCAGAGATTTACAAGGAGTGGACTGCTGCTGGAGTCAGTGCTTCAAGAGCCACCACACACAAACATATCCAGGACATGTGCTACAACTACAACCTTGTGTCAAACCACTCATAACCAAGAGGCAACGACAGAAGCGTCTTACCTGGGCATAGGAGAAAAAGAACTAGACTGTTGCTCAGTGGCCCAATGTGTTGTTTTCGGATGAAAGTAAATTTTGCGTTTTATTTAGAAATCAAGGTCACTTAGTCTGATGGAAGAGTGGAGAGGAACACAATCCAAGCTGATTGACGTCTACTGTGAAGTTTCTACAATGTGATAATTTGGGGAGCCATGTCACCTGCTGGGCTATATAAAGACCAAAATCAGCACAGCTGTCTACCAGGAAATTATAGAGCCAGCGGGACTTGGCACCTTTCCTGTAAAAGTATCAATACCTGATTTAATAGTCACAGTAGAACTGTGCTAGATTGACCAGCAAACTTGCCTGACATTTACCCTACCAAGCAGCTTGGGCTTCTATAACACCTCAGCAGTTCCACAGGTTGATTGCCTCCATGCCATGCTGCATTGATGCAGTAATTCATGTATAACGAGCCCAGACCAAGTATTTACCGTACATACATTTCAGTAAGACAAAATATCTGCATTAAAATTAATTTTTCAGTTGGTTTTATATAATATTCTAATTTTCTGAGATAATGATAATTTTAGGGTTTTCATTGGCTGTAAGCAATAATCATTAACAAAAAGAAAAACTAGAAATAGATCACTGTGTTTGTAATGAATCTATATAATATATACATTTCAAATTCTGTATTGAATTACTACATAAAACAAACTTTTTTGATGATATCTTAATTCATTAAGATGCACATGTACTTTAAAAGAATCTAATAATATATAGTGAGGCCAAAAAGTATTTAGTCAGCCAATGATTGTGCAAGTTCTCCTAGTTCTCCTAGAAAGATGAGAGAGGTCATTTTATCATAGCTAGACTTTAACTATGAGAGACAAAAAAAATCCACGAAATTGCATTGTACAAACCCAATAAAAAATTGGGACAAAACACAAATTTTAAATAAAAATGGAATGCAATGATGTAGAAGTTATAAGATTTTTACATATCAAGTCTTTAAACTGAGAAAATGTATCAGCTAAAGAGAAAAAGTATGTGAAGGACACTATCAATTCTAAAAGGCATATCCAGGTTCTAGAACATTAATGCTCCCATCCAGATGACGTCTCTTTCAGGAAAGACCTTGCATTTTCCAACATGACAATGCCAAACCACATACTTCATCAATTACAGCATCATGGCTGCGTAGAAGAAGGGTGCATATCTGACAACTCTGGGTGCGTGGGCAAGAACAATTCTAGACAGGGTGCAATCCATCATAGGCCGCACACAATAACACAAACATTTACACACAGGCAATGTAGCCACACTAATTAACCTATCATGCATGTCTTTGGCATGTGGGTGGAAACCGGATAAAACCTCACAGGAACATAGGCAGAACCGGCAAACTCTACATAGAAAATGTCCAGAGTTGCGCCACCCGGTGCTCGAACCCGAGATCTTCTTTCTGTGAGGCCACAGGACTATCCACTGTGCCACCATGCCACCTTGTATACTCTACATCTCAGTGAAAAAACAAGAATAAGATGGAAGAAATGAAGAGGGAGATATTTGCTCGATATTTTATAAGAATAAACCACTAGTGCTCTATTTGTGACGGGAGAGAGAGAGAACAAGAGAGCAGCTGTAAGATGTAAGCTAACAAGAGAATTTAAACACAGACAATGTATGCCAGTGTCAGAAGAAGCACTTAACACAAAAGTACTGGATGTCTGCCTTTTCAAGTTTTAAAATCGATCATGGCGACACAAGATGTGAGGCTGAGATTCTTCAGTATTATTCAAAGCTTGACAGTATTGCACATAAAAGGATTATGTAGTTACTTTTAGAAGAGGGGCTGGATATTTTAACTGTGTCCTGGCTATATAACATATGTTTGGGTAGGATTGGTTTAAATCAGGAGGTATCTAAAATTCTTAAACCACTTTAATAATAACGAATAGCCTAGTATAGGATCTGATAACTATCTTTACCTATGTGATTACATAGGTATTAAGTTTTCAGAGGAACACTATTTTAAAAAGTAATTTGTAACACACCCTTACAATGTGGTGGATTCCTTACATTATTTTAAAATAATTTTTTATTTGATAACCCATACATTATAGAGCTATGGTTTAGCCCACAGTTTGTTGTTGGTAAGAGGATCGTAGAGTTTATCATGTATACTGCTGCATATTTTTTTTAGCTGTTTGCAAACATATACTTACTTACTTCCCTTCCGGGAGGTCTGCGGGCTTGAACATGTGGCATTCTACTGATATTATGGTTTTAAGAGCACAATTGTTAAATTTCTATAATAATACAATTAATTGCCATTGTAAAGGCTGCATAACAATATAATTCTTATATTCGGACTCATTTGCATTGTCATGTCATACACTGTTACCGTTTCAGATTTTTTTCACAGGAAAACTGGTAGGAATAAACCTGTGTTGGTATGCTAGTAAATTCTTATTCATATTCTCTTGTGTACACCTAAAACCAGCGTACCTGTCAATTTGTTTTGGGAGATGGAACAAGCCTTGAAGGCCTAAAAGTAGAACGCTAATCCATTTTCATTTTAAAATAGAAATGGTATATGCCCAAACAAGTATTTAACTCCATATCAGAAATAATATTAATCCATACGCATGTGCCTGAAGGAACATATGCAGTAACATGAACTTTCACATATGTTGAATACATTAACTAGTGTAAAGGAATCTGATGAACATGGGAATTGTCGCAGATCTCTATAGAAAAGTCAACAAAGCCAGCAACGCTTGTAATTCTGTATCCATGTTGCTTTAACTAATATTAGACTTACGCTGTTTGTTTTCTATCATACACTATATTTCCAAAAGTATTCGCTCACCTTGAGTCACATATAAGGTAATCTAAAGGGTTTACTATGACCACCCTTTGCAGCTAGAACAGCTTCAACTTTTCTGGGAAGGCTGTCCACAAGGTTTAGGAGTTTATTTATAGGAATTTTTGACCATTCCTCCAGAAGTGCATTTGTGGCCTGGTTCTCAGTCTCTGCTCTAATTTATCCTAAAGATGTTCTGTAGGGTTAAGGTCAGGACTATTAAAGTTTACCCACACCAGACTCTGTCATCCATGTCTTTAAGGACCTTGCTTTGTGCATTGGTGTGCAGTCATGTTGGAAGAGGAAGGGGCTAGCTCCCAAACTGTTCCCACAAAGCCTGTTTCCTTAGTCACAACATTGCTTAGCCAATGACCTGAGCTCAGGATAAAGTCAGCTATAAGGTGGATAGTAGGAATGTTGCTAAATGTTATAATCCTGTATTTGGCTATATATAGAGCTTTAATAATGCAAGACAAAACAAGCACACAGTATTTTGTCGTGTTTCTATAAGCCAGTCTCAAAGAGTAAAGACATTGTGTTTTTTTTTGCCTGTGACCTGTAGCTTTCACTAAGGGCTTGGCTAGAAATGCAACTTTGAATGTTGTTGTGTGATCAAGATGACACACCTGGCTTAGTAACTCTGTGGGCTATGTCTCGACATGCTGATGTTAAATCAGGTTATTTATCTCTTTTTTTTGGAGAATGTATGGCATCCCCTGAGGCTGGCTGGTGAACGGCTTCTCATGATGTCAATCTTCTTCTCCAAGCTATTCCAGTCTTGCCAGTTTTCTATATTGCATAGACTTTGCGTGAGTGGATTTCACAGCAATTACTGGTTCTTGTAATGTTTAATAAAGAATTGAATATGAAGTGAAAGTGTTAATGGTGAAGTGAATCTAAAATGTAGCTACATTAGGTACATTTTTTTATAGGAGTGTTAGTATGCGGATTGATCTAAGCTATTTGACCCTTGCTGTTTCTGAAACTCTGGGGAGCACAGATATAGCTATATTTCCTAACTAAACTCTTTCTATGCATCATTTGTTTCTGTGCTTCCCAGAGTGAGCTATACTACACTCATAATAATTGCTTTATCATATCAGTGAAGAGTACTACATCCTGGGAACTTCCTGTGTGGAGTTTGCATGTTTTCACCATGTCTAAGTGGGTTTTCTTTTGGTGCTCCTATAACACTTGCAGTAGTGTTTGATACTAAATTGTCCTTACAGCCGACACAAGGTTGGGAAGATCAGTTACCTTGTCCCTATCCCATGTAACAGCCATCCATCACAACGCTATGACGGGGTATGACATGACATGACACAGGTTCCTCTTATCTCTTATAGAGCTTAATAGATTGAGGATTTTGTTATTATTTTTACAGTGGGATTATGGGGTGTCGGCACGCTAGATCATTGCATAAGGATTGCACAAGATTAAGACAAAAAATCTTCAACTCTTGGAAAAGACAACAGCCATCGAGTCATTTCCATTTCATAAGTCTAGTTGACATTTGGTTCTCCCTGGCTTTGAAGGTCATGCTGATTTGCCTCTAGAGTGGTTTGTCTCTGATAAAGATAAATGCTCCTGCTCTTTTGCCACGACAAAAACGTTCTCTATTGGTTGCGTAATATATTTAAATGCTGCAAATACATGTGAAGGGGACTTTGAAGTGACTAGTCCATTTAATAGTCGCTCAGCTCCTGGATTTGCAGTAACATTATTTGTTAAAATAAAACTGCATGTTGGCTTTGGCTGTGAAAGCACATTGCTCTGCACTAGTCTCCTTGTCTGCAAACTTGTGAGTGTTCTTATAATAAAGTATTATTTATTTTGCTAATGTATTACTGTACTACAGTTACTAAAAGATAATAAGTCACCATGTGTTAGTTTATTGAAATAATATATAGTAATGGCATTAATATAAGGAATAAAACACTATATAAAGTATCTTAACATTAACATAATGATTTTTCAAAAAGAGAACCACAGCAGATTGCCAGTAAATACAGTTTAACAATTTATTAAGGAACTACGTATCATAATTTTTAATCATTATTATATTTGTTTTATAATTAAATGAAGATTGTTATGGCATTGAGACAATGGACACCACAAAGACTCAGAAAACTTGTGGATTGTTATTCAACACTGAATGAAATGAAAATTAATGAACACAATCTGAGAAATTTGAGTTGATAATTCAACAGATTGGAAGCGTGGTGGCATATTAGGTAGCACTGTCACTTCACAAAATGGACCCAGGTTCGATTCCAGGCCAGAGTGTAGAGTTTGCATGTTCTCAGTGTTTCTATGTTGGATATCCCCAGGAGCTAAAATTTACTCACAGAGACCTGCAGTCAGGCGAATGGGATATAAAACAGTGGTGCTTGAAAGTTTGTGAACCCTTTAGAATTTTCTATATTTTTGTATAAATCAGATTTTCACTTAAGTTCTAAAAGTAGATGAAAAGAACACAGTTAACCAAATGCGGCTCATTTATTTATTGAGGAAAATGATCCAATATTATATATTAGTAAGTGGTAAAAGTATTTGAACCTCTAGGATCAGCAGTTAATTTGAAGAGTCGGGTGTTTTAAATCAATGAGATGACAGTGAGATGTGAAGGAGCACCTTGTTTAAGTTCTAGAATGTTTAAAGAGGAATGTTTTGGAATGGTCAAGTCAAAGTCCTGACTTTAATCAAATAGAAATGTTGTGGAAGGACCTAGAGCGAGCATTGAATATGAGGAAACCCAACAACATTCCAGAGTTGAAGCTGTACGTAGGAATGGGCTAAAATCCCTTAGTAGTACTGATCAACAGTTACCGGAAACATTTACTACTGTAACACATACTACTGTAATACTACTGTAAAGTATTCTGTAGCTTTACAGTTCCCCTTTGCTGGACCTAAGGGATAACAAATTTTGTCCCTGTACACAATAAAAGGTTCATCAACACTGGGTTTTTCCACGATTTGAGTAGAATAACATCTTTGAGGTTGTATATACATATATACATACAGGGGTAAGACAATGAAACTGAAACACCTGGTTTTAGACGACCATAATTTATTAGTATGGTGTAGGGCCTCCTTTTGCGGCCAATACAGCGACAATTCATCTTGGGAATGACACATACAAGTCTTGCACAGTGGTCAGAAGGATTTTAGGACAAAGACTTGCTGTCTTGGTCACAGATGCACCAACAAGACGTGGACCAACAATTTGTCCTCTTTTGAACTCTGGTATGTCACCCATAATGTTGTGTGCATTGCAATA
>JAOUQV010345863.1:0-10388 GCA_028565295.1 Aspidoras spilotus
CTTGCAGGAACTGCTGACACACTCCAGCCACATGAGGTCTAGCATTGTCCTGCATTAGGAGGAACCCAGGGCCAACCACACCAGAATTTGGTCTCACAAGGGGTCTGAAAATCTCATCTCAGTACCTAATGACAGTCAGGCTACCTCTGGGGAGCACATGGAGGGCTGTGTGGCCATCCAAATAAATGCCACCCCACACCATTACTGACCCACTGCCAAACCGGTCATGCTGAAGGATGTTGCAGGCAGCAGATCGCTTTCCACGGCGTGTACAGACTCTGTCACGTCTGTCACGTGCTCAGTGTGAACCTGCTTTCATCTGTGAAGAGCACAGGGTGCCAGTGGCGAATTTGCCAAGTCTGGTGTTCTCTGGCAAATGCCAAGCGTCATGCATGGTCTTGGGCTGTGAGCACAACCCCCATCTGTGGACGTCGGGCCCTCATACCATCCTTACAGAGTCGTTCTCTAACCATTTGTGCAGACACATGCACATTTGTGGCCAGCTGGAGGTTATTTTGCAGCGCTCTGGCAGTGCTCCTCCTGTTCCTCCTTGCACAAAGGTGGAGGTAGCAGTCCTGCTGCTGAGTTGTTGCACTCCTACGGCCTCCTCCACATCTCCAGGTGTACTGGCCTGTCTCCTGTTAGCACCTCCAGCCTCTGGACACTACGCTGACAGGCACTCGCATTCATGTGCCATCCTGGATGAGCTGCACTACCTGAGCCACTTGTGTGGGTTGTATGAGTCCGTCTCATGCTACCACGAGTGTGAAAGCACCACTAACATTCAAAAGTGACCAAAACATCAGCCAGAAAGTATAGGTACTGAGAAGTGGTCTGTGGTCCCCACCTGCAGAACCACTCCTTTATTGAGTGTGTCTTGCTAATTGCCAATAATTTCCACCTGTTGTCTTCCATTTGCACAACAGCATGTAAAATTTATTGTCAATCAGTGTTGCTTCCTAAGTGGACAGTTAGATTTCACACAAGTTTGATTTACTTGCAGTTATATTGTGTTTGTTTAAGTGATCCCTTTATTATATATATATATATATAAATATAAACGGCCCATCCTGTATATTAAACAACTCGGGATTGGTCGGGATTTCAGTTAACTGCTTGCTGCAGAGCCAACTTCAAGTTTAGTTTCTATAAAATTAATAATCTTTGAACGAATTAAATTAAATACAGTTTGGTACAAACAAGTCACCTCTTCTAAATTATTCATAAAAAACTCCAATTAGGAACAAAAAGAGCAGAAAATTAATTTATTCATTGTCTTCCCCTTAATTCAGACGGCGACGTGGCAACTCAAAGCACAGGATCCGAAACAACCATAGAAATCATAGGGCGCGCACACACATTCACTCATATATTTACACACTAAAGACAACTTTAGAAACCAATTAACCAATGAACATTCCCCACACACCGCGCCACTGTGCCACCTCATCTGGAAATGTTCAGAACATTAAATTAATTAACAGGGTTTGTGTTTTTGTGGTTTACACACAACCTACGTTTTTAATCTATTTAAATATTTTATTTAATTATCAGCCCGTAGAACGCCATAAATCAAGTCTCATTAACAAAGACAGTGAATTCTGGAAGTCTGCCTAATCCCCATTCAATGATTTACACTACAGAATCATGCCTAATTTTAATGCAGTGACCCCTGAGTGCCTGAAGGTCACAAACATCCAATATTTACTGTGAGACATGTTTCGTGTGCATAAATCATTCTACAGATTCTCTGAAACTTTAATATTATTATGTTCTGTAGATGGAGAGATTTTTAAAGTCTTCTAAATCTTTTGCTGAGGAACATTTTCTTTCTAATCTTGTTCCGTAAATTTCTGACGCAGTTACACACAGTTTGGCTTCTTAAAGACTCTGCCTCTCTGAACCGTTATTTTTTTTATTTTACATCCTTTTGTTGGCCTGTTCCAACTATTTTTAATTTTAAGAGCTCATGAACGCTTACAAAAATTATTAGTTCTCTGTGCAATCTACAAATGCAAGTTAAAGCTGTATCATGCAAAGAAGAAGCCATATGTCAACCTGATCATAAACATCATAAACATTTACATCACCTCTTGGCCAAAGCTTATTTAAATGGGATCGAGACAAAATTCAAAATAAGCCAATACTTTTTAATGAAATGGTAATCTGTCTGACATTGGATTTTTAGAATTTTTAGAATTTTAGAACAATTAAAATTTTTGAAATCATTAGATTCTGTTTTTATTTACTTTTCAAACAATGTCTTAATTTTTTTGTGGAAAAAAATCAGGAAATGAAATCAGAACTGCAGAAATGGGGACAGGAAAACTGAAGCAGGGGAATCAATAATAACGTGTATAAAAGTATCAAAAGGTGTACCACACCTGTCCTGATCAGCGCTGCGGAATCGTGGGAGGATCATTTGGCGGAAACTGCTGCTGCGGTCCAGCTTGGGCTGACTCTTGGCTCGTTTTATCGACCCCTTCAGTCTTCGTCCAAGAAAACTCTACAAAAACAATTTAGGGGTTAACACAGTGTCCGCTGAGAAACACAAAATAAATGAACAAACCTGTTCTTTCAACACTATGAATAGTATAAATGTCCAGTTCTGAAAGGAGTGATCAATGAGAAATAAAAACTGTTGAAGAGATAACCTTAAAGATGCTTTTTTAATACTTGATGCTAATATATTTTCCATCACATTCCCTAAGTGACCAATAGTGGGCAGAGCTGGGCTTTGCTTAAAATAAGATGTAATTGTGATGCAAATTCTCCAGAAAAACTGAATCAGATTTTCCAAAATACTTAGTAAAACTTTTTTATAATTACTGTACAGTACTGTCAGAAACAGAAATAAACTAAAACACTTAATATTTGCTCTTTTCCCCCCTTTAACTCTGTTACAACATGCTAATTATCTGGTTATTTTAACTGAGTGTTTATCCTGCATATCATGCATCCTCCAGCGGACAGAGGACAGAGTGGGTTGCTATGCTGGACTTGACCTTGCATTCTCTGACATGATTAGATGTACCAGAAGAGTATAAGGAAAAGAGAAAAAAATGGTTGTAGAAATGAGTAACAAGATAAGTGAAAAGAGATGGGGTGTGGATTTTTCGATCTGGTGGAAGGTTGGTCTGGTGGTATGGAGAGACAGAATGCAGCAGAGAGATACAGTGAGAAACAATGACAGACAGTTTGTCTAAGGGAGAAACTAGAAGAAGTTAGATGGCTACTCACGGATTGTCGGAAGGGTTGAGGGGGAGCTATAGGAGGGGTCTCCATGCTCGGCTGGCGCCCAGTGGCGATGCTTTTCCGCCTGAGACGGGCTTGGTCTGAGAAACAGAGAGAAAAAGAGAGAGAGAGAGTAAGAAGGAGAGAGATAAATGAGCAAGTTAGCGTGCTGTTATAAAATTACAAGGCACGTTATCTCCTGCAGCAAAAAAATAGCAAATAAACGAGATTTATATCAAAAGCAGAAAAAATACCCCGGAAAGTTTATGATCTGTAAAGACATAGTGCTAATTTTACTTATAATTTTTTTCTCTTACACCATATGCTGCAAGCAGAAAATCCTGCAAGCATAAGAACATGTTTGCGCACCATGACAGCATAGTCACATGTATTTGTTTAACAACCCATTCCAGGTTGATTAAATTTTTGAGTAGATTTTAGTGTGTGGTTTGAGAAATTGTGCTCAGCTATGATTGTCTGTAAGTGAGCTCAGGTACTGGTGTGAAGATGACGCGGCAGCTCCAGTTCATCCTAAAAAGCGGAGTCTGTGCAGGACACTCAAGTTCTAAACAGTTTACAATAACGTAAACCTTTAACCTAACCTAACTCCATGTTATCATAGAGCTGGATAAGTGCACAGATTCAATTGCAATTGAAGTGGCAGCAAATCTCAGAAGTAAAGATGGTAGGAACACAAAGTAAAGTAAAGATGGTAGGAACACAAATCGGCCTAATTATGTGCCGACAAATAGTGGAGCGATAGAAGAAAGGTCAAAAGCGGAAAACCCTACTGTATGCCCATGATCTTCAGGCCCTTAGATGGCACTGCATCGCATACAGACATGCTTCTGTATTAGAAATCACAAAATCATTTCCAGAGAGAACAATTCACCGTTTCATCCGCCGTTGCCAGCTAAAACTCTATAGTTCAAAGAAGAAGCCGTATCTAAACAATATCCAGAGGCGCAGATGTCTTCTCTATGCCAAGGCTCATTTAAAATGGACTGTGGCAAATTGGAAACTGTTCTGCGGTAAGACAAATAAAAAAGTTGAAGTTCTTTATGGCAATCAGGGTCATTAGGACTAAAGAGGAGAAGGCTGACCTAAGTTATTATCAGTGCTCAGTTCAGATGCCTGCATCTCTGATGGTATGGGGTTGCATTACTGTCTGTGGCATGGGCAGCTTACACATCTGGAAGGATACCGTCAATGCTAAAATGCATATCCAGGTTCTATCCCATCCAGACGACGTCTCTTTCAAGAAAGAGCTTGCATTTTCCAACATGACAATGCCAAACCATATACTGCATCAATTACAGCATCATGGCTGCATAGAAGAAGGGTCTGGGTACTGAACTTTCACCCATAGAAAACATTTGGTGTATCATAAAACGGAAGATACGACAAAAAAACCTAAGACAGTTGAGCAACTAGAATCCTACATTAGACAGAAATGAATTAACATTCCTATCCCTCAACTTGAGCAACTTGTCTCCTCAGTCCCCAGACTTTTACAGACTGTTGTAAATATAAAAGGAGATGTCTCACAGCAGTAAACATGGCCTTGTCCCAACTTTTTTGAGATGTGTTGATGTCACGAAGTTTAAAATCACATAATTTCTCTCTTTAAATTATATAAATGATATATTTAAACATTTGATATGTCATCTATGTTCGATTCTGAATAACATATGGTAAATCCTCCACATCATTGCATTCCACATCATTGCAACTTTCTTGGAATCGGGTTTGTAAATGGAACACAAATGTATATGCAGCAAATTTACTTAATGAACAAAGCAAGTTGTTGATTAACAATGAATATGATATGGAATAGCTCCAAGCACAGCATTGTAAGATGGTAAAAGATATTCTCTCAGACCTATTTGTTAAAGCAATGATTGTACTAATCTTCACACATACAGCCTCTATCCACATCTTTATGCTGGAATGTGTGGCCAGTGGTTTGTAGGTCAATGTAAGTGCAAAATTCTGCCCCAAACAAGTCATGCTTACTCCATTAGTTTCAGTTGCAATGCAAATTAACTGCATATAATTCTAGATGCTTTTTACACCTGGTTCAGACTGAAGAAGTTATCTGTGTTTTCATATTTTTTTTTAGGTTAAATCAGGACATTATGGAGCAAGGTGGAGGAGAGAGAGCGAGCTGTAATTTAATTTAATTTGTGGTGTGCGCACTACCACCGCATGCTGTAATAATGGGACCATATTTTAGTAATTCCATTCAAAAAGTATACTATACATATTCGTTACACACAGACTTAAAGGTTCTTTTTATAATAATAATTCTTTACAAAATAAAGCGACACATAATTAAACTTGAAACAAAAACGGAATAAGAAACAACCTCGCAAAACACGTAGCATAAAACAAAGAACAAAACTCTTAGCATGAATCCCCCCCCCCAGGCTGCCAGAGTTTCCGGGTTTCTGACTATTTCAAGTGTTTATTTCTTTTGAGGTGTGCTAAAACTTCCTGGTAGCCGGCTGCGTTGGACCTTAGAGAACACAGTGGACCAACACCAGCAGATGACATGGCTCCCCAAACCAATACTGACTGTGGAAACTTTAAACTAGACCTCAAGTGACATAAATTCTGTGCTCCTCCTCCCCTCCTACAGACTCTGGGACCTTGATTTCCAAAGAAAATGCAAACTTTACTTTCATAAGAGAACTTTGGACTACTCTGCAGCAGTCCAGTCCTTTTTGACTTTAGAATCTTTTGACGCTGTCTTTTGTTCAAGAGCGGCTTGACACAAGAAATGCCACAGCTGAAACCCATGTCTTGCTTATGTCTGTGCTCGATGGTTCTTAAAGCACTGACTCCAGTGGCAGTCCAGTCTTTGTAAATCTCCCCCACATTTTTAAATGAGTTTTGTTTTACTTGTGCAAGGTGTCAGGGATTTCTCTTTTAGACAACTGTCAAGTCAGCAGACTTTCTTATGATTGTGGAGCGTACACAACTAGACTGTGAGACCATTTAATGGCAGATGCAGGTGTTCTGAGTTAATGAGCTGATTAGAGTGTAGCACCAGGTGTCTTCAATATTGAACTTTTTCTCAATATTCTAATTTACTAAGATACTGAATTTGAGTTTTTATTAGTTATAAATCATTAAATGAAAAGAAATAAACACTTGCAATATATCAGTTTGTGTGTGATGAATATGCATTATATACAAATTTCTCTTTTTGAATGGAATAAATCAACGTTTTATATCTTATTATTTTATGACCGGCACCTGTACTCATCTCAGGCTTCTAGAATCAACTTCTGGTTTGTGTCTTAAAACATAGTGACAGTCTGTTTAAATTCTCATACAATATAATACATTGTCATTGCTTCGCTATTGTTGGCTGCACAGAGTTCACTGTTGACTGAGCTTCCCAATCTCATAAAAGTGAAGGAAGTCCTAAAGAACTATTCAATCTCTTAATATTGTTTGACATCAACAGATGCATAATACCGTATCAAAGGCATATCACTTGGTTTAGTGGGAAATTTGGTTGATATAACTCTGCTGCTCACTGGGTTGTAGGATTTCTTATATTTAACAACATTCCTGTGAATCCACACAAGAGCTTAATGGTTTCATGGTTTTCTTTACCTGAGGACAGCACTGTATGTCCATAAAAGTAAACAAAGTGGACTTTAAAGAACAATAAGGAACATCATGAAATCTTTGAGCCTCTGTTAACTAAACAAGTATAAACAACAATTACTATATCATATGAACGTGTTGCATCCGTATCATCTATTGGTGACTTTAGGTCCTGTACTAAGCAGCCAGTCTCTCTCGCTAACAACAAATAGCAAACTTCTTAGATGCCTTAATATGCTGCTTATTAAGACACATTATTCTGACCAAATTTCAAGAACGCTCTAGATGCCTGGCACATTAATTACAAAGTCGATGGAGCAATCACTGTCTAGTGCCTGTAAGTATTTATTTCCCCTTATAAGGCTAATCAGCATAGACGAGACAGCTAGGCATCTAGGTTTTGAAACACAAACCACCTGCAGGTCAACAGGCTTCATGTTATACAATTTGGGTATCTGGATTGATACAAGCCCAAAAGGCACTCTGTCCATATTACAGTGCTTTATGAGCATTAAAGTTTGCCAACCGTGACACTTCTGCTAGTCCACATCACTTCCTGATGCTTTCACCGTCATGCACATGAATCCACCAATCACCTTTCATCAATATCACACCTTAACAAAGCAAAAGAAAGCTGCAATTACAATAATGAGGAAGCAATGAAGCTGTAGTCACGACAGAGAGAGGAAAGAGACTGTGCTGGCAAACAGAGAATGTGTCAAACAGTGTCCTTGGGCGCACATCTGCTACCTGTGTATGTGTGTGTGTGTTTGTTTGTTAAATGTAGATGCAAACCATTACAGCAAGAACAAATGAATGGACAAAGTGTTAGGTGACCAGGTGTCAGAAGCGTGGACTAGATCCAGGATTCAGGATGGATCGAAAGTGCAGAAAGGAAATGAAGTAAATGTGAAAACTCAGACACCACCAGCAGGAGCAGCATCACTCTTTTTTCCTCTGCACTATCAAACAACAGCAAATCCATGATGAAGCTTACATAAATGCAACAATAAACGCCCGCTGCTTTTTGCAATCTATCTCTCTCTCTCTCTGTCCGTCTCTCCTGTCACTTTCTATCCCTCCATCATCATCCTCCTTTTTCTGCTCTCTCTGCCATTTTCTACCTCTTAAACAAAAGCACACAGTTTGTTCTTAATCACCCACGCACCTCTTTTACATAATTCAGATTCAGTGCATTAATGCATTTCTCATCTACAGCCTTGTGGGTGCGTGTCTCACTATTTATCTCTTTTGCAATTTTTGGATCTTTTTCTCCTGTCTGCACTTCTGTTTTCATTGACAATGTTCTCACTGAGAATCTCAGACACGAAGGCGGAAAAGAAACTATACATGCTTCATTTTGAAGGATTACAGACCAGTGGAAAACTGATATTTCTAATAATGTCTTTTTAAAAGAATGAAGTTTGTCTGCCGATCTACACTACTGACAGAATACTGATCCTGACCTTGTCTACTACACATGCCTGATCTACCCTGAAGGTCAACTTCCTGTGGGAGCTCAAATCAAGCGGAATACTGGGAACATCCTATAGACTTGCACATTCTCACCACTGCACTGCACATTTAAATTAGATTAGGTTAGATTTATACAGACTTTATCTGTTATCACACAAATGAGGATAATTTAGTTAGACAGACAGTTAACAAATAAAGTCTTGTCCAATAATGAACTTGAATGTAAATTTGCATTTGGACACTGTAAAATGCATTAAATATATATATATATATATATTTTTTTTGAACCCATAGTACAGGTTTATATAGTGTGTCTGGAACTAAACCCAATTAGCCTAATCCATTGAGGGTTAAAGAAAGCACAAAATATAAAATCTTAAATCCATATGAACGTGTTTCCGGTTGAGAAGGTTGCTAAAGATGCTAGCTCTGACCGATGATCTCTCTAACTATCCAATCACAGCAACAGTTCCAAAGCAACAGTTGCATTACTATTATTTTTATGCTACAAACCAATGCTGGCACATTTGATTCTGAAGTCTCAAGACAGATTACTTTGACCCTGGTGACACACAATGCCTGAAATACGATTAGATAAAAGCTATATGCATTATATACAAAGCTGAATAAAAGCTATATACACTACTGGACGCTGGAGCTAGCAATACTACATCCTGCTTGGGGTTGAGAATGGCGTACGAATACAGAAAATAATATATATTTCCCTCAATAACTAGGATTTTACACATCCACTCTAATTTGGCTTTAATTAAGCAGTCAGCTTTTATATTCAATGCGCCATTGGTCTGAAAATTTAAGCACATAATAAACTTTATCCCTGTAGAGTTTGCAAGTTATATTAGTCTCTAATAGCTCAATCCAAGAACAGTAACTACAAAGTGGATCATTTTATTGGGGTACTGTCAGAATTAAATCAGCATTTGGTCCTGGGAACGGAGAGCCTGAAGTGCTTTATGCACCAAAGCAGGTTAAAAAGGCATGTGTGAATCAGAACAAAGCTGGAGGTGGTGTTATCCTAGATTATTATTATTATTATAATTATTATTATTATTGTTGTGAGTCTAAATGTGGCTAGCACTGCAGTTCCTAAATGCAACCAGCAAGGGGATGAAAACAATACACCACTATCTAAGCACTCAGGGAACGTATTAGCAAACACATACACACTACTGATCAGTGTAGAATTATTTAACATGTGGCTTGTTATCTCTGTATGTATTTAAATAATCCCTCTCTAGATTTATCCCTTCCTTGAAATCTAAATAGTATAATGTTTATTGTTATATCTACTGATTTACAGGCAGCATACAAAAAAATCCAAACACCCAATCTCCCAAACTATCTATAGAGTTTGAACAAGTGTTTAAACCACTATCTGTTATACAATGTTTCGGATATTGAATTTTAATTTTATTTTTTTTAACTGATTGGAACGATTAATCAAATCTGTACTTGTCTCAAATCTGTTGTGTGCCGACTCCTAACACTTAAATGAAGCTCTACATGGAATTCATGCAAGTTTTAATGACTACTCATTAACATCTGTAGATACCCCACTGGCAGAGAAGTAATAGCACATTGCACCATTTTTGCTACTGATTGCTTATTTTAGATTTCAGTTGTGGTTTCAAACCCTATAACAGCTTGTACTCTTTTATATATTAACCGCTCATTCATATGGGTTCTATCGTGGCTAATATGGAAATCCAAGACCAATATTAAGCGTGGAGAGAACAAAATGATTTCTATATGATATGATGTTTATTTAAGCTTAGCATGAGTCTCTAATTTTGTAGCAGTCTGTCAAAAAGGTGTACCGTAAAGCTGTTTTTTCTTTGTTATGTTAACTTCAAGAAGAAAAAGAGTGAGGGGACATCTATTTATATATGTTAGCATAGGAGACAAGTGCAGACTTTTCCAAACATTTTCAAAACATATAATGAAAATCCTTATCTTCTTCTTCTTCTTTCGGCCTCTCCTTTTTATCAGGGGTTGCCACAGCGTGTCAGTCTTTTCCACCTCACTCTGTCCCCTGC
>JAOUQV010345900.1:0-10387 GCA_028565295.1 Aspidoras spilotus
CTAGATTCCTATGCTTAACACCAAACCTTCCCATCACTTCCTCATCTCCTTTGTTTCCTTCACCAACATGCCTATTGAAATCTGCACCAATCTTATCACAAAGACAATAATATATAAAAATAACTAAAAAATTTAGTAAAAGCTATAAGGTTGAATATTGAGTTCGACAGGTAGGTATAAGTAGTCCTTCATTAATTCCTTTTATAATAAATGAAATATCTAGCAATGTAGGAAACAGGTAAGATACTGTATGTAGGTTTTGTGATAAACAAATTGCAGCAAGAATAAAACAGAGTACAAAATGTTCTGCAGTGGGGTTTTAGAATATCAGTCTTCTTGAAAAGAAAAGAGTAATTCAAATACTTAGGAATCAAAAACTTTGGATAAAAAACTTTGGCAAAACATATTCAGAGCGTAACTAACAAAAAAACGTTTAAATGCAATGTTTGCGAGAGATTAATTGTGGAGCAAATATAACAGCTTTAAAAATAATCTATACAGGGTTAATAAGATTAGTATTTTACAATAGATGCATAGTATAAGGTTTCAATTCAATTTTATTTATAAAGCGCTTTTAACAATGGCTATTGTCCCAAAGCAGCTTAACAGAAAACGTTTGGTGGCAAGGAAAAACTCCCTTAGTAACAAAGAAACCTTGAAAAGAACCAGACTCATAAGTGAACCCATCCTCATTTGGGTGATGGGATGCAATCTGTATATATCTATTATATAATTCTACAACTGAAAACAATATATAACACCAATATAATAGTAATACACATTATATACAAAACACATCCAATACACACTTCTATAACCAACAATATATAGCATTAATATGACAATAATAATACAACAATATATACAAACACACATATAAAACCTACACACCATATACACAAATCAACAACTAACAACAATATATAACATTTATAATAATAATAATCAAAGTGAATGGGCAGTCAGAGGATATCCGGTGGGTGCAGGGTCACTGACACCTGATGCCCAGGTGGTGTATTGTATTCAGGCCTTTTAGGTAGGATCTTCTAGCTGATCCATATAATAAGCATCCATAACCTAGTTTGGTTCTGATAAGTGTTCTATATATATGCAGCAATCTGGTAAGCTCTGCTCCCCATTTAGAACTGGCTAATACTTTTAGCGTTTTTAATTTTTTGAGGTATTTTTCTTTTAGTGCTATGATGTGAGGGATGAATGACAGTCTTTTATCCAGTATGAGCCCAAATATTTGGCAGTTTCTGTTGTTTTTATGGGTTCTCCATCCAGCAACATCTTCGGGTCGGGGTGTAAAATTCCATTCTGTTAGATGGTATTATTTTTTTTTAATCTGCTGACTTTAAGGTTGAACAGGGTTATCGATAAAATGCATCCCTGTGGAACACCTGTGTCTTGGATATGGTCTTTAGACAGTGTATTGTTGACCCGGACTCTAAATGTTCTGTCTTTCAGAAAGTTATTTATGAAGATAGGAAGTCTACCTTTGAGACCTATTTGGTAAATTTCTTGCATGATTCCATATCTCCATGTGGTATCATAAGCCTTTTCAAGGTCGAAAAAGATTACAACAGCGTGTTCTTTGTGAAGGAAAGCTTCCCTTTATGTAGGTTTCTAGTATAGTTAGATTATCAATGGGGCTCCTGTTTTTCCGGAAGCTGCTTTGTATCTTGCTGAGGATGTTTTTTTTTTCAATATACCAGACAAGGCGGTTGTTGACCATCCTCTTTAGTGTCTTACAGATGCAGCTTGTTAGGGCGATTGGTCTATAGTTTTCTAGGTCTTATTGGTTTTTCCCAAGGTTTGGGGATGGGAATTACTGTGGCTTTCTTCCATTCTGCCGGTATGTTTCCTGATTTCCATACATTGTTATATATTTTTAGGAGTACTGTTAATGTTGATGGGGGGAGCTTTTTCACATTTTATGGAGTATGTTGTTGGGGCCTGTTGATGTGTTATGGGATTTCTGGAGGGAGTGACGTAGCTTATTCATTGTGAAAGTCTGGTTGTAAGGTTCTTTGTTATCCGTTGTGAAATCTATTAAATTTTTTTCTCTTTGTATCCGGAAACTTTGAAATTCTGGGTTGTAATGTCTGTGTCGCCTTCTGGTTCTATGCTGAACAACTTGTGTTTGAATTATCCGATTATCCAATAACAATGGAGTCCTTCGGAGGGGTTTTCAGACTAGGGACTCCATTGTAGGTCACTGTACTTTTTGGCCCATAGGCCCAAACAACAGCAAGATACCTCCCCCAACCTGAAGGCAAAGAGAGGCATCCCTCTTATTCACTGATGTAAAATCCAACACATGGCAACTGAGCTGGGTATCTAGAAGAAAACCTACACCAGCCCACCACCAATCAGGATGGGAAACTTCATAAATACAATACAATTCCTCCCTGACAGCTCGGGGAATGAGAAAACAGGACATGTTCACATGGGAATGAAGGACAGGACATGTTCACATGGGAATGCTCTATAGAATTGTTTACGCCTAGAATGGGGTATAAAAAGTGCCCGCACATATCAATTGGGGTCGATCTATCTGACTGAGACTGTCGCATGCAGACTTGTTCATTTAGCATCCACCTGTGCATATTTTAATTCTTCTTAGTTACTGCTCGGTAAAGCAGGGTTTCTTTTGCACCGACTGGGTTTTTCTTATAATAAATCTTTCTTATTGATTAAAATACTAGTTTGTATGTTATTTGAGTCACCTGAAACTAAAAGATCCGTCCGGGGGACGTCCGGTGTCGAGAGGGAGGTTTTCTGACCCCAACAGATTTTGGTAGCAGAGGATGTTTTCGGACTGACTCTCATTGGCGGTTCTGAGTTTGCTGTTTCAACTGATATCCTGGAGATTGATTTCTGCCATAAAAGAAGGTAAGGACCATTTTATTTACTTATTTACATTTTATTTGTCAGTCTTCAGTAATGAAGTAAAACAGTAAAGGAAATTTAGGAGATGTTTTTCTGGTTAAATTCTTAAAAAGTTTTATTAAATGATGTTTGTATAGCCTGTGTGGAACAACCTGTAAAGTGTGATTCCTCGGGCAACTATAATAAGACCCTGGAGAAGAGGGGTTGAACCCTAAGTGCCAAGAGATGGCATTAACTAAAATCGTGCTTTTGGTTACTGGTAAAATTTTGCTGCAAAATGATACGGGTGTAATAACAACTGGAGACGGGCCAGATGAGAGCAAGGAAAAGGAGGAATTGAAAGCCCATTTTTCTTGTCAAACACAAACATTTCATCCACAGAACAAGATTCCCCCGTCTTTAACACGCATATGCGTTCAACTGTTTTTTTTGGATTTCCGGGCGAATGATACGGTGGGGGTACTGAAGGAGTTTCCTCCCCAACAATGCAATTCCTCTCCCAATCATTCGCCAGGAAATGCGGAAAAACCAGGAGAACGCATATGTGGATGAAATGGAACCTGCCACCTCAGTTACAGTAAAGCTGGCTGGAGGAATGGTATATGGGCGCTGTCCAGAAATGGAAGAGGTCTAGGAAAGAATCGATAAATTGGCCACTGAATTGGAAAAATTAAAATCGCAACCGGAAACACAATCTCAACGTAATTGTAAGCATAAATAACAGTAGAAAAAACAGGAAGTAGAGCAATTAGAGGAGGCAAGTGACGGGGAAGAAGAGGATAAATTAGAAATATTTCCAGCATTGGAACATCCTGTCGTTTATAAAAACTTGCCGGGGTCCGGAGTGGTGTTTACCGGAGTGGTCTGCTCCTTCCGGTAGTACACCTGTACAACAAAGAACAAATCTTGAGTCCATCTCTATGACCTGGACCGATACTCCAGATGAGGTTGGTTGTAAATACACTGTAGTACCTAAAATTGATACTGCGTCACACGGATGTGAGCTTAGATCCAAAGCAAAGGAGTATGAACCTCCCATGCAGAGTATGGACAATGCTAGACAATACGTATCAAGAAATGATCGGGCGAAGGAATCGCGAGACATGCAAGCCTTGGCCGAGGGGTTGCCACCCTTGGTAAAAGGTGCGCATATTTGGATATGATTGTTTGAACAACTGACGGCTTTAGTCAACCTGGCAATTTCTGACTTGAAAGCCATTATGGTTCGTACTGGTCACAGGGACCGGTGGGGCCATATTGTCAGAAATTATAACATGGGATATTTCGCAGCACATACTCCATTTAATGCTTATCGAAATGTGTGCTAGGAATTGCTTTGCGGGATGTTTCAGACTGTGGTAAATTACAAAGCGTTGCGAGGATTAACTAGAAAATCGTCTAAGGATCCCAGTGAGTATTTAAAGCGAGCTAAAAATATGTGTGGAGAAGTAATACTGGTCAGAGACATGATATTCATCATGCTACGCATGCATTGTTTAAACAAGGTTTTATTGAAACATTACTCAAAAGAGTGCAGGATAAATTAGAAGATGATTTACTCACTGATGATTGTTGGACGGCGCATGAAACAGAGTGAGTGTATCAGAAATAAATTAGAGAAGTTGCATTTGGCCGAGACTCAACCTAAAAAGAAGTTGGGACCAATAGCGGTGATGGGCGATTCCTCAACCTGCTGTTCAGTCCGCCGTCGTAGTTGTCCCAACCAATGCCCTTAGTCAAACAGTCCAACCAATGATGCAGGCAACAGCCCCTACCTACATACCCACCGCATAGGCCATTCCCTTACCATTGGTTCAACAGTATTTCCCTCCACAACCCAATTGGAGAAGACAGGGAGGTTTTGGGAGGGGCTGTGGGCGTGGGCAACCACATCAACAGAGACGGGGGCAGGGACAGGGGCAGTCTTTTCAGGAGCAGTGTTATAATTGTGGCCAGCAGGGGCACTGGGCTAGAAATTGTCCTAATATGGGAAATCCACAATTTCCACAGCAATTTCAACAGCAGCCTCAACAGTTTTTAAACTTCCAAAACCAACAGCAGGGAGGAGGATACTTCAATGGTTCTGAATGCATCATATGCCCCTTATCAGGGCCCGGGAGGGCCCTATAAGGGAAATCAGTCATTCTTTCCAGACTCTGATCCCCTCTCAGGTCACGTCATTCAACCGATGTTACAATTAATGGTTGGAGGGAACAGAGTTGACTTTTTGGTAGATACAGGGGCATCATCTTCTGTTCTTATTGAACAGAAATGGTCCAACTGCTTATCCACTAGAACTACAACTACAGTTGGATTCTTGGATAAATCAACTATGCGACTAATTACAAAACCAATTGATATCAAAATAGGAGACGAATTATTTTACCATCAGTTTCTTTTTCCCCCCAGTCTGCCCGGTTAATCTATTAGGGAGAGAATTACTGTGCAAAACTGCTTGTGCTTTGTTTTGTTCTTTAGATGGCACGGTCTTAGTTTACCATAGCCTGAATGGGTCGGACCCGGTAAAATTGCTAATGGTCCAAGCGAGTTCTGATCAATTGCTCACCCTTGTGACAACTATTGGGCGTTACTTGCACCTAGCAAATATGACCCTGACTCTACATCATTATTGTACACCTTTCAAAAATGGAAACCGTGGCTTTGCATGCTTAAAGCCTTAAAACCAACTCCAGACCCATATCATTGCACTTTTTACTACACAAACAGAGGACGATAACTATGACCAAATGTTGGAATCTAGGATGTTGGGCGATCGGACAGTCATCGTTCCAGCATTTACGTGGGACCTGAGGGAGTAGCAGCTTATGTTAATCTAAGCCTGGATCAAGAGGAGTTGTGGAGAGGAGAACTGGACAGTGCACCACATGTGTCATTGTTATTAACACAGGGCCATGAAGCACGACAGTTGGGCCCTATGACTAAGAGAGCAATTGACCGCACGTACCTGCCCACTGAGGTACCCTCTCTGTTTGTGGACAACAAGGGCACCAACCATCGGCAGATACTGTGCCTGACTTAAGACGAAGCAGACTTTGAACACCGTCTTATCTCCCGTTTTCATAGTAGAGAGCTGACTGATGCACGGGGAAGCGTTGAAATGCTGTCCCAAGTACCTGATCAATTATGGACCAAAGCCAATGTGGATGTTGGTTGTGTGGAACATCACCTGACCCCTATTTCTCCAAGACCAAATATCCCTGTCGGTCATAAATTTCAGTACCCATTGCAGCCCGTAGCAGAGCAGGGCATTGCTGGTACTATTTCTGATTTACTCAGTGCAGATGTTCTGTTCCCGACGTGCTCGGAATGGAACACTCATATTTTATGAGTTAAAAAGCCAGGGAAGGATGAATACAGAATGGTTCATGATTTGCGTGACATTAATTTGTGTACTGTGACTTTGGACATACTGGTACCTGACCCATACAGATCTCTACAAAACTTGACACCAAACCACTGTTATTTTACGGTTATTGACCTAGCTAATGCCTTCTTCTCCATCCATATTCCAGAGGAAGTCAAACCAATATTTGCTTTCACATACATGGGTCAGCAATACACATAGGCTACAAGGACAGTCCTGGCATTTTCAATCAATGTCTGTTAACAGATTTTACTGTTTTGCTTGATAATGCTTCTTTACACCATGACACAATATTTATACAATATGTGGATGACCTACTGATTGCTGCAGCATCAGCCGAAAGCTGCCTAACAGACACTGGCACTGTCTTAACACATCTGGCGCTACTCGGGTATAAGGTCAACAAGGACAAATTACAGGTAGCCCGACCGCAGGTCACTTACCTAGGACGAGTGGTGTCATGCAAAGGACACACCCTTACTGACACGTCTCGACAATCTATTCTTGACTTTCCAAAACCAATCACTGTGTCCCATATGCTTAGTTTTTTAAGATTGACAGGATATTCCCGAAACTACATTTCCGACTACGCAGGGCTGACAGCTCCACTAAGATCGGAGGTAACCAGACAGGGACAACGGAATCTGAAAAACAATATTGATTGGTCTACAGAATTGGAACAATCTTTCATTGCCACCAAACAGGCTCTAGCAGCGGCTGAGGCACTACAGACAGCGGACTACACGAAAACATTCTTTCTGGACGTTTCTGAAAAGGACATTGTTAATGCCGTCCTTTATCAGAAAAGGGGGATTAATAAAGCTGTTTTGCTTTTTCACAGCTCAAGATTGGATTCGGTGGTCATGGGACATCCCGGATGCACCAGATACATGGCTGCATTGGCTACAGACATTAACAAAACGTCGCACTTGGTTATGTGCCACCCCCTAGTGGTTATAACTGATCATGGTGTCACTTCTTATTTAACATCAACAGTATTCGCACTTTCTAGGGCCAGACGAGACAAAATCGATTCAGCCATCACACAACATTCACATTTACGGACAAAGTAAACAACATGACGGAACACTTGACGCAAGATTTTGAGGCAGAGCCACATTGTTGTGAGTCTTTAGCGGTGAAACAATCCAGAATTAGACCTGATCTCAGCACAGAACCACTGACAGATGCAGAGATGGTGTTGTTTTGCAATGGATGTTGCTTCTGGAGCCCGGCTGGGCTGGCAGCATTATACGGGGTAGTAGAAGGGAAAAAAGACGGACACGAAGTTGTGTTGGCTGAAAGCATCTCACAACCGGCATCAGCTCAAACGGCAGAACTAATTGCGTTGACCAAATCACTACAACTGGTAAAAGTGTTAACATCTACACTGACTCTGCTTATGCCCATGGGGTAATCCATGTGGATGGTGCCCAGTGGATATATGACTGCTCAGGACATCCAGTAAAAAATCTGAAACAAGTGCAGGAACTAATAGAGGCAATAGAACAGTAGAGTAGTGGCTGTGGTGAAGTGCAAACAACACTGTTACCTGGGAGATTATGTGGCAATGGGAAATGAGACAGCTGATCAAGCAGCTAAAAGGGCAGGAGGATACGTGGGAGAAACCATAATGTATAGTGCTGCTAGCCCTAGAGTTGAATTGACAGATGAACATTTACAGGAAGTACAGCAGAAAGTGGGACCATATAAACAATCAGTGTGGAACCAAAAGGGGGCGACAAAGGTCGATGGATTGTGGAAAGGACCTCAAGGGCAAATAGTTATCCCGGAATGCTTCTACAAGAAACACATAGTTCTTCACATGTGGGTTCAAATGAGATCGTGGAAATTCTCTAAGATTCGTGGTGGCATCCAACATTGAAACAAAGCGCTCTGGCATTTGTGAAAAATTGTGATATCTGTCAAAGCTATGATGTGAAAACAGATCAAGAAAGCTACCCAGTACCAAAAGGTCTGTTTCTCGAGATTTGTATTGATTACACTTACATGGGGATAGAACAGAGAGCTAATGAATACAAATACATGTTAGTAATAATGGATAGGTTCATCAGGTGGGTGGAGGCTATCCGGACAAAAAAGGAAAATGCAAAATCAGTGTTAAAATGGTTAAAAACTGAATTAATACCTAGATTTGGAGTGCCCACAACAATAATATCTGACAACGGATCACATTTCAATAATGACAATTTGGCTCAGGTGGAGACCGCATTAGTGATTGAACATAAATTTGGTTCTGTGTACCATCCACAATCCCAAGGATTGGTGGAAAGGCCGAATCAAACATTGAAAACCAAAATTGCAAAAATTTGTGGTTTCTCTTAATGTCTATGCGGTCATCACAAAAGGGGGACTTACATTATTCCCCATATCAATTATTAACTGGCCGACAGATGCTAGGACCCCCGCGGGATCGAGTAGCGGGAGGAACAGTGGAAATCTGGTAAGAGGAATTGGATGAGTACATGAAAGCGCTAACTGAACTTATTTTGAGTATACATCAACAGGTACGAGGCAAGGATAACGAAGAGAAGACAATCGAGGACAAGCGCCGACGTGATTCGGTAAAACCAGGAGATTGGTTGCGGATCAAGGTGCATAAGAGAAAGTGGAACAAACCAAGGTGGACAGGACTGTGGGAAATAGCTGAGGCAACAGCTCATGCTATTCGAGTTAAAGGTAAGAAGGGTAAGAACTGGTACCATAAGTCCTATTGTGTTACAGCAGAGCCAGTTACCAGGAGCAGGGTAGAGATCAAAGATCTGTTGGAACATTGCAAAGACAACAACGGTAAATTGTGTTGTTGTTAACTGAATAAGGATGCCTTTTAATCCTCCAGAGGATGCTGAAGCGATTGGGTTGTCGAACCAGATGTATAACTATGGCAATATTAATGATAACAGTCGTTTTGATGGTTAGCGTAATTTGTGGGCTTAAAAATTTGTGGGAAAAACAGGGAAACGTCAAAGGCACTGGAGACAAATTAAAAGAAGAACATGTTGATATGAGGATAACAAAATACTTTAAAGAGGAGATAAAGGGTAAGACGACATCTGGCAATCGGACTAGGAGAAGCTTGAGAGAGACTGACTTAATTAGTTAATGTGTAAAGTATTACGGGGGAATAGAGATCGATTATGTAAAGGGATGTGTGCAGGGATGCTAAAGCAGCAACGGGATGTGCCCACCTGGGATATGATCCGCACATTGAAGGATGGTGTTATCGCTGGGGAAGTGTTTGTGCGTGGACAGGGATAGATTGGGTGCCGGAGCTTTGCGGCCCGGGCGTTAGGATGACCATTCAAATTGACCGTAGTCTAACACAGAAACCATTAAGCTTGTCGATTTAAGATTGGTGGGAGCACCCGGGTGGGGAGATCATAAAAAGGATGTGTATATATTAGGAGTGTATGCGTCAGGCACAGACTCAAAAGCGGTAGTTTTGATAAATCTGTTGGAACCTGAAAGCGAGTTAGAGGATCAAAACGGGAGCAGACTAATGTGAGTGATCCTGTACTGAAAAAAAAGGGAAGAACCACTCAGAATAACGAATGACTTCACTAAATTCACTGCAAAACAGTTACTACAATTGGCAACCGGATATACTGAATCTAATTTATGGATGGACTGGCTAACACAACAGGCTGCCAGACCAGCTCTGATCACTGTCCCAGCCCCTTTATTCCCTGATAAAGACCCTACAGGTCTGGGGTATACTGGGGTATTTTACAACTGACAAGATCAAATACACCCACAAATTGTACCGTATTAGGGGAAGTATTCCCATAAATATTCAAAGACACAGTCACGGGTCCATTTATCCCCGTGCGAGGTTCCGGAATTTATTACTGTTTTACTAGGAGTTCTTCAAAGGCAACAATGGATCTGGGAGACGTGCCGGAAGAATGATGCAATCAGACCTTAAGTGGAGATGGTAAGATAGGTACTCGAGCATGAGCAGGTTTGTATTTTTATTGTGGACATCGTACCCTAATGGCCAACCTACCCTTGAAGTCAAGAGGACGTTGTGCAATGGTGAGATTGGCTGCACCATTAACGTTATTGGGCATTAAAAGTGGACCAGAG
>JAOUQV010345914.1:0-10387 GCA_028565295.1 Aspidoras spilotus
TCCCTCTGACCACTGTGCAAGACTTGTATGTGTCATTCCCAAGACGAATTGACGCTGTATTGGCCGCAAAAGGAGGCACTACACTATACTAATAAATTATTGTGGTCTTAAACCAGGTGTTTCAGTTTCATTGTCTAACCCCTGTACATACTATATACAAGAAGCCTCCACAGCGCCCGTGGAGCAACCAGGGGTTAGGTGGCTTGAGATGTATCGCAACTTGGTACTGGGGGGACCTTCCATCGCAAGGCCGGTTCCTTAACCTCAAGCCTATGACTACCTACTGACTTGTTTTCTTTGCTTATGAATTGTTTGTATTATATTCAAATCAATTCATTCATTCATTTCCTTTCCCTTAATCCACATAGGGTCAAAATCCAGCCGGTGCCCATACGGCACAAGCCCCAGAACATCCCTATAGAGAGTGGCAATTCATCACAGGGCACATACACACTCACAGTCACACACAAATTCACACACAAATTCACACACTAATAGCCACTTCAGAGACACCAATTAACGTAGGATGCATGTCTTTGGAATGCGGGAGTTAACTTGACCACCCGTCAAAAACCTGTGCAAATAGGGGAAGCACACGCTCATGATCAAACTCAGGTCCTTCTTGTTGTGAGGTAACAGCACTACCACTGCGCCACCGTACCGCTCAATGTTAATTCTTAAGTGCCTGGTCAAAATTAAAATGAATGTAGGATATAATCATGATGTTTCTATAGGTTATTGTTATCCATAATAATCAAGCTGGATTCATTATTATTGACTGGCGAGTGGCGTGGGTATTCTCTTATAACAGTTCCCTTTTTAAAACAAGGGTTTTGTATTTTCCACAGATTGCTTGTGTAAATGAAAGCATGTTTGATTATTCGCAGATTAATACACAGCACAGTATCTGAGGCATATATCAAAACGGAAGCCTGAAGTGAAGAAAATGTTTTTTTTATCACTAAAATGGATCATTTTTTTAACAGCTTGCAAGATTGCTATGCATAAACCGCACACATGTCCACAGCCAGAAGCAACATTAATCCTCCCATTTGCTTTGTATGTGTGGCCTTGTTGCCTTTTTTACAGCCTCACACTGACGTGCCACTGTAGAGGATGAGCCTGGGTACTGGGCACAGTCCATAGCCTATATTAGAGCTGTCACATGTGTATTCGGGGCTGGGAAGCAGACAGGCAATTTAAGTATTGTACTGAGAATCAATATACCATCAGAGTGTACGCGTGAAGCCGACTGCCCTTCACAGACACCCCCATTTATAGTGTTGATGCCCAGACATTAAAAACGGCAAAGAGGGGAATATTAGCAGATGAGCTTCATGTAAGCCATAAGTCGTGAAGATACAGTATGTGTGCTGCTTTTTGACACTGCAGGCTTAAAATACCCAGCATGCAACGCTTCCAATGATTTCTGTTCTGTGATAATGCCGTTGTGTAAGAGTAGGTGCTCAGGATTTCTCTCAGCCTGTTGTTTATTCATACAAATGTGTAGTTACTAGAGCAGAATTGTCAGGGCTTGTCTGTTAGTGGTCACTGGGACATTTCTATTAGGATTATAGAGTAATTTCACGATAAGCAAGATTATGAGTGTACATTAGAAGAAATTATAAATAAATGAATGAGTATTAGATGAAGAAAATCATTGGCAAATGTAAATTTTTTCTATAAAATCCCCCTATTAAATGTCCACAGATGTCTACTGTTCACAGCTACAAAGTGCTCATTGTGGACATAATGAATATTAGCGAGATTACTGCTGGAAAATCAACAGACTCTTGGCGCTGATGCTTTTTTCCAAATAGACGCTTCCCAAAAATCCAACGTACACAAATCTGTCATTTCATAATTGGCTTGAACCGTCGCTTAAATTTACTGTGTTATTTGTTAAACATGTATAATCTGGGGCGGAGGCGGCACAGTGGCGCAGTGGATAGTGCTATGGCTTCACAGCAAAAAAGATCTTGGGAAAATATCCTGTGTTTGCACGAGTTTTCTCCGGGTACTCCGGTTTCCTTCTGCATTCCAAAGACATGCATGTTAGGTTAATTGGTGGCTCTAAGTTTCCCATTAGTGTGTGATTGTGTGTGTGTGCCCTATAATGGATTGGCGCCCTGACTAGGGCTGTTTCTGCCCTTGCGCCCAAAGATCGATAGGCACCGGCTTTCTTGTGACCCTAAAACTCGGATTAAGTGGGTATATAGAATGAATGAATAATCTGATTCCTTCAATGCCATACACTATCATCACATTGCAATGGTTGCCTGCACAGATGTGCACTGTGGAATAGGAATCAACTGACTGAGCATTGCAATCTCCTGTCAGCTGTTGTAGCTCCATGGATTCAAACCCGTGTTACTAATGCTCCTGGCTTTTTCCAGCAGCAGAGCTTTTAAGGCTCTGAAAACACAATGGGACAAATTTGCCCATTCTTGTTTCATGCAAGACATGAACAGTTTGACCGTCCATGGTCACCATTATCTGATTACACTCTTTGTTATTAATACGAGATCTGGACGTGCCATCTATGTCTAAAAATTCATGATGTGTTAACTCATGCAGAATGAGACCTGGCACTGTCCTTCTGGAATAGACATGGAGTTCCTCCATCTTGACAGCAGCAAAAGTCTCTTCATAATACTAATATAAATCCTTACTTGCAAAGTCTAAGACATTTGTGGATGCTCCTTTTACGCTCAAACTTAATGTCCTCACCTATTACACATAAATCGTATAACCGTCCAGATAAGTGTTATTCCATATAAACATATTCCATATAAACGATTCTAATATCACAGGAAGCCAGTGCCCACCTGGAAACTCTGCGCGCAAGGGCAGGAACAACCCTAGACACGCACAATCACAAACACATTCACACACTAACAGCAATTTAGAGACACCAATTAACCTATCATTCATGTCTAGAAATACGGTTTGGCCTTAGCTCGCTTCCACTTCCTTAGAACTGTGATACTGATAATGGGAGGACGCAAGTGTTGTTTCCCAGTATGTGTTGTTTCCCAGTTAGTGTTGTTTCCCAGTATGGGTCTGGCAATATGGCAAAAATGACTTATTGTAATATTTGAATGAAATGCATGTTTGCTTAAGCTTTGATAACAAGCACTGTTTGCTATTCTTCCTCCGGTTGCTTATATTTACGTTACATCATATGCTTTACTCCTATTTCCTTCCTATGTTCCTGTCCTGTCATTATTTGTTGTAGTTGCTAGCGTCCACCTGTTCTGTGTTTCACCTTTTGATTGGCTTGTTTGTTTACACCCTGCTGTGTCACGGTGTGTGAGAAGACTAAAAGACTAATTAGAATAGTGTATCACGGTGTTACTTTACTGCAATACCAATAGCATGTTATCATATATCCTACACATTCTCCATATAATCCTGAAGCAAAATTACACGGATAAATAAAAGGCAGATCTTCAGCATATGATTTCTAGCAGTGTGTAATACAAAAGGGCAGCAGGAGCCACTGCATTACTTGTTGCCCCAGACAGACAAGTTTCTCAGGCTTTCACCAAGCCTAAGTGTATGATCATAATGGAGTGATAATGGCAAAGCCGCTCTGGCCGCTGTCACAAGGTCTCCGCGAGGCACAAGGTCTTATTGATCATCTTAGACACAGAGCAGAATATAAAGCATTCACCTCAAAGTCAGGAGCTTTCAGCAGTTTTTGAGGAACTTTAACGGCTTAAAGGCATTTCAGCCAGGAATGGGGGTGCATTCCAGATGGCACTGTGTCGACTGTGTCAGGACAAAGAGCCTGAAATGTTAGCTTAATGCTCACTGTGCTAGATTAGCGATGGAATTAAATGCTAATTTCTCAGCCAACAAGCACAATCACAAATGGTTAACAAAAACACAGTAATAGCGATAATTTGATAATCTGATTCCTCCTGGACACACACACACACACTGCCAGCCATTTTCTTCTTTTTCTTTTTTACACATGATGCTTTTATAATAATGCCCAGATATGCTAGTGATGATGCTATGCTAGTTGCAGTCAGACAGTGGTACACATCTGGGAAATTATACATGCATATAATTCAAGCAATATGCAAAGTCTGACTCCAGATACACTCTGCGGACACCCAGGTTTTTATATTTCCCACATACGTTTTCACAAGCTTCGATTCATGCCTGTCTTATCAGCCTAGCCCAACAGTAATCAGACTGTGAACTCACTCCAGCTTCCTTCACTCGAGCTCTGCGGGTTTGAAGTCAAATAAAAATGTATAAACAAGTAATTAGCAAATATTATGAGTAAACAGCTTGGGTTAAATCTACTTGGATTTAATCCCTTGTGCTCCAGACATTCTATGAAATGCAAATTAGTGGAATTTATCTGTAGTCTGCACACACACCTATTCTTGGCCCTATAATATAGACATATGTGTTTTATTTCCAGCCAAGTTAAATAACTGGATTGAAGCCTGCATCCACTGGATTAATATAAAACCTTGATATACCGCATGTACGACCTAAAAATATTAGCAAATATAATTTCCTACATTGCTTTGGCTCAAGTCGTAAATTTGTGGCTAGTCGTAGTTTTGCTAAAGTCGCAGGTTTACCGGCCATGCGACTGGAAGGTCCCCGGTTAGATTCCGAATACCGCCAAGTTATGATACGGCTGAAGTGACCTTGGACATGGCAACTATTCCCCGGTTGCTCCCTGGATGCTGTGGAGGCAGCTCACTGCTACCGCTTGTGTTTATTTCACAAGTGTGTGTATATATAGTGCTTAGCATAAATTAGAAGATTTAAGTTTGACCCATTACCATTGAATTAAGATTAATAATAAAACTAAGATTACAAAATCTTCAGTTTAACTCAAAATATCACATTACATTATTTATTAAAAATTAATAAACTCCACAACTAAAACTACTAAATCTAATATTTAGTGACCGCCTTGTTTTTTTTTCTTTTTAATTGGAATTCTGTAGTCTACATTTTAGCTTTTATCCCCAGATTTACCTCACAGTGTTACTCAGCATGGTCTTGAACAATTTTTTAGGTGAATACTTTTAGATTTTCTTGTGTGATAATGAATAATTAATGGCCCACACTTGCGAGAGTATTTTGCAGCATATGATCCTATAGAAAATATTGATTCTGAAATGAAAATCAAGGTTTTTGCACACATCTGTTGGGGTGTACTCATTTATGCTGAGCACTATATGTGTGTGTGTGTTTAACTGCACGGATGGGTTACATGCAGAGGACCAACTTTTATTTATGCAAAAACAGTGGTTAATAGATCACATTCACTTTCATACCATTTAAGGCCTAAAAACTATTTTTAATCATAAAGCAGCACCAAAATGCACCACAAAGAGAACCATGTTTTTCTATTGACCAACCTAGGGGCAAGAGTGTCTGTGACGCAGTATACTGAAAAAAACCTGAAAACAAGTTGACTTATAAGGGTGATGGGGGAATGCAAAAGAACTGACACAGTTAAAAAAATTCTGACATGGTGTACTTGAGAAGTCTCCATATTCTTATACCACCACCACATATATAATTACACCGCTACAAGAGGTAATAATAATATTAGTAATAATTAAAAAAAATATATATAATAATAATAATTTAAAAAAATAATAATAATAATAGATACTTTATTGATCACTGTAAGGAAGTTGTTTCTTTGCATTTAGCCCTTCCAGGGAACACCCGGAGTAGTGTGCTGCCCACCCTGTTCAGCTGCACGGGTAGCAGTTATGGGTTGGGTGACTTGCTCAACAGCACTTGAGCCGTGACTTGCCTGGAGTAGGAACCGAACCGGCAATCTTTAAGTCCCCAGCCTTCTACCCTATCCATTAGGCCACATTGTTTTGTGTCTCCAGAGATTCAAACTCTTTGAAAATCCAGATATCGCGCTCCATTTCCTGCCAGTTAAACTAAAATGACAGATAGTCTATGACAAAATAGTAAACATTAGTCGGGTTTAGCTCTAAATATAAAATTACTCACATTCCAAGCACTAGAACTTTGACATGGAATTGAAAATTCAGTCTCTTTTAAGTTTTACTGCAATGATTTTGGACTAAAATCTTAAGTCAGTGCAAATCAATGCAACTCAACAACTTAAAACAAAGCTTTATATTATATAGATACAGTTGTTTATATATCAATAAGACTTACAATCAAGCATCATTACTACCACTTCATGCTACAGCTCCCAGAATCTTTAACAGCCAGACAAGCCGGCCATGTTCTGTTGGATGCTTTAGTTTCTACTTGTTCGATGTCCACTGAATACACTTGTTTTTTGGTTATTAGTTCAGACCTCACACTGAAAGCTGTTTAGATGATGCACCTTTTCTATTTAAGCTCTTCAATCCGTTATGTTTATTCTCCATTATACCAAATATTCTCGAGAAGAATCTCACTCGCCAACCTCATGTTGCGAATCCTAATTTTTTTCATTGGTTTAATTGTTGATTGTTCAGTCATCTTATTTTAACCTGATTTTTTTTCCATTGTGTTTTGATCTTAGACCGTGATTTGGACCTGTGTGCTTATATTTATCTTAAAACCAGCCACAGCCATATTTAATAACATTATGGGTGTAAAAAATAAATCTCAGGACTACTTTTAGCCAATACTTGACCACAAATGGGTTAAAGCCAAGGTGATAACTGCTTCAATAGGCAGGTTATTTCAGTGTAATATGTTACATCAATAAACGTGACATGTTTCGGAATTTACAAACAACTAATGTACACACGTTCTCTAGTATTTCATGAATTTAAATACAAGAAGAAACATAATTTTAGTATTTACTTAATGTTAAAATTAGGGTGTAAGAAACAAGAAATCCTATTATAGTGAAAACAAAATCGTACTCAATCAAATCAAACTGTAGCAGCCCATTTTTAAAAACAGGTGCATCTCAATAAATTTGAATATTATAAAAAAGTTAATTTATTTCAGTAAATCAATTCAAACAATGAAATGCATACATTATATATATATATTCATTTCTGTTAATGTTGCATAAGTCCACTCCTTACGAATCTCCCCTAAATATTTGAATTGCCTTTTCTTGACGATTCTTCCAAGACTGGGGTTATTCCGTTTATTTGTGCACCTTTTTCTTCCATACTTCTCCCCTTCCACTCAACTTCCATTAATATGTTTGGGTAAAGAACTCTGTGAACAGCCACCTTGTGTGGTATACCCACTTTGTAGAGTCAATGACTGCCAATGTCTTCCCTATGATTGTGTAACCTACTGAACCAGTCTGAGAGACCATTTTAAACATTTAGGAAGACTTTGATTCTGGTGATTTCGTTAGCTGTAAGCAATAATCATCATTGGATTACTGAAAGAAATTGACTTTTTGATTAAGTTCTAAATTATTGAGATGCACCTGTATATCTTTTCTGAATCGTATCATACCGCATGTATCGAGGTACGTATCATCATTTATTGGAGAGATGCACACCCCTATTTTACATTGACACAATGCAGATATGAACTTCACTGACCTACTTATGTACTTGTATAGTTATTCATGTACATTGCATGGTTGGTTTGTTAGAACAACAATTTTACTTGTATTAGTCATACTGGTCTGTATATACCTTGCTTACTAACCTATATAATTGCACACTTCCAAAAATAGTATTAATTTTAATGATAATTAATTAAAAATGTATGAATGTCTGTACATCATGCCTTACTTGATACCAATTCATTTACTGACTTACTTACTCAGTTAATAATTAGGGCTCTAATTTAGTGAGCTATAGGCGAGCTCTCAACCATGCACCGTGTCGCCTTATTTAGGGCGTGTCAGTGTGTCTTTGCTATTGTAACAATGGGCACAATTTGCCTTGCACAGTGCAAAATGCAAAGGCATGTACTACTTCTCCTAATAATTTACGGGTGTTTCTCGGGCATAATGTCCAACACACCAATCAGTTTTGAACTTGCCATTCCATTTAAAATCCAGGCATGGTCTTTCATTGGCGTATTGCGCTTTTAATGGCACAACTTCCTGGACGTGTCCACATTTGCGTGAAGTGTCCATGTGTGCCTCTTGTAGAATGGGCAGGTGAGTGCATTGCAGTTGGAAGAAAAAGATAACGACACTGCTTAAAAAATTTTGTTCAAAATGAAAAGAAAGGTATAGAATGAGATCACTGTCTCTCGTATGTGCATATGCAATGCACGCTCAACCGCTCCGATTACAGTGAGCGGTTATATTTTATACTACTAAGGTAAGCAGACAGTGTGTTAAGCTGCTTGTCAGTTGTCATAATTGAAGTGGGATTTTATACTTATTTATCAAAAATCGCTGATCGTCCAGGTGTGCCTTACAAGCGGAGGTGTACCTGTGTTGGGCACGTGCTTGTGTTGACAATTCACTACCAAGATAGCAATGAACGTCTGACTGTTTACGTCTGTCTAGGTTGTATTCAGTCAGTGGCACCAGTGTTTTTTGGTGCCAAGATAGCAAAATGGCAGAAATTTAATTGACCACACCTTATTTCGAGACCACCGCGACACACATTTGGCAGAATGTAATATAGGGCCCTAGATTTTATATTTTTATACTGTAATTTAACTGGACCTGCTTTCTTACTTACCCACTAATGTATCAAATCACATATTTATTTATACAATGTATTTTAGAACTGAAAATTAGTTATTGAACCACATCAAATCCCACAAGCTTTATTACAGTCACGTGATGAGGCTCCCACATGACACCTTTGATGGAAGTGTAACGACTTGTGGACTCGCAAGTCAGAGGGAATCAGAAGACTAGAATAACCTGGATGGATATCACTATGACATCAAATGTCAGGGGCTTATCAGGGTATGAGATTATCAGGGGCTAGACTGCTACAAGAAAAACGGAACAGGGACCAGATGGAGTAAGAGAATCGTAGAAAGTGTAAATGTCCAATGAGGTTAACTGACATACCCGCCTCAGAATACAACAGCCAATCCTGTGCTAAAGGCTCTTGCATCGTGGCCATAAGAGTCAACAGATAATTACAGAATCACGACAAAATTCACACACAAGTAAATCGGCCATGCTGCCGCCCTGTTCGGTGCTAGCTCTCAGCATGCAAAATATCTTTAGTAAGTTTAACAATTACTATGTAAAAGAAGCCATTCGTCAGAAGATGAGATTAGCTTCATTCCTGTATGTAGAACGTGTGAATGTTTACTAAGTGATTAAGGATCTGAAGATAATTGACACTTCATCTGCAGGTATTATTTTCTTGACAATGTTCCTCTAGAGAAAAATATTACATCCGTCTCAGTTTTGCAGATGCTATCAAATGCTGGTGCAGTTTGCATACTTAATCCTACGAGTGTGAAAGAAAGATTTCAGCATGAATTCAATGCATCGATTCAGAGCAACTCTTTAGAAATTCCAAGGACTTTCCAATTGTTCAAGGAAATTATTTTCTGCCTGGCTTCATGTTTTATTTTCACACAGAAGACACGGTTTTGTTTAATTTATTTAAATATTTAGTGAATTTATTCTTACATGATCATACACAAATTATGACTGCGTATGAACTGTATGTTATTAAAGCAAGTCTCTTACAGATAAACCTAAATTACCAGGGGCAACCGCACTACTCCTGCTATAATCCATCTCCTTTATCATGTTTAGTTTCTCCCTGAACACTACACATAAACCATGCACTGAAGAGTATCACGCTGCTTTCGCGATTGGATTATTGTGGATCTCTTTTGTTTGGTGTCCCCCTCAATCTTTACACAAGTTACAGCTGGTTCCGAATACTGATGCTCGGATTATTACCAGAACTCCATCAACTCATCATGTCACCCTTGTTCTTCAACAGCTTCTTTGACTTATGACCAAATTTCACACTGAGTATCACTGAGTATCCATTCTCCTTTCTCCTTTCTCCATTTCTCCTTCCTGTCTTACTGAGCACCTTAATATTAATAGGCCTAGTCAGGCTCTTAGATCATCTACTAGCCTTACTGTTCCAAAAGTTCACTCGACCACCGTAAGTCTAGAGCTTTTAGGCGCGCTGCCCCTTGCCTCTGAAATTCTCTCCCACTTGACATTAGAAATATTGATTCCTTGGATAATTTTTAAGTTGTGTCTCAAAACACATTTGTTCAGGATTGAATATAACTTGTAGTCTGTTGTTTTGGTGCTTTTAGGTATTTTTATATTATATTTCTATGTGTATATACAGGGGTTAGACAATGAAATTGAAACACCTGTCATTTTAGTGTGGGAGGTTTCATGGTTAAATTGGACAAGTGTGGCCAATCTTCATTAATTGCACATTGCACCAGTAAGAGCAGAGTGTGAAGGTTCAATTATCAGGGTAAGAGC
>JAOUQV010345922.1:0-10387 GCA_028565295.1 Aspidoras spilotus
AGAGAGGAAGACCGACTAGGAGATATATGGATGTGGTCAATGTAGACATGCAGGTAGTGGGTGTGAAAGCAGAAGATACATGGGACAGAGTGAGGTGGAAGAGACTGACACGCAGTGGCAACCCCTGATAAAAGGGAGAGGCCGAAAGAAGAAGAAGATATGAAGTGGGGCAAATATATTTAGTCAGTCACTGATTGTGCAAGTTGTAATACTTAAAAATATAAGAGAGTTCTGTAATTTTCACCATAGGTTACACTATAAAAAATAAAACAAGAAAAAATCATTTTAGGTGGTTTGCATGGTCAATAACAAAGGTTCAACTCAGTGCTTTGTTACATAAAGTTTGTTGGCAATGACAAAGGTCAAACTTGCACAATTAGTGGTTGACTAAATACTTTTTTTCCCCACTGGATGTGAGTCAAATCTTTTGATCATTCGACAGGGACATTTAACAGAACAGTAAAATTTTAATTTTATATGTCACAGACATACAGTAGTTTTACATTTCATTCATCTTTTTATTTTCTGGGTTGTGTAAAATTGTTAAAAAACATGTGCTGAATCTGCACAATAAGATGCACTCCTATTAGTTTATATATATATATATATATATTTCAGTATGGTTCTGATGTAAATATCAAACCTGATTATATTATATTGGAACAATATTTAATAGTTTATGATCTATAGACAATAAATAAAAGCACTTTATGATATAAATCTTACAATGTATAATCCTAATCCCATCATTTTTGAGCGTTGGGCGGTTTCCTACACCCTGGATAAGGTTGTATTTTACTCCTCCTTACTGTCCAGAGTTGATCAGAATTACCTGGATTGTGCTTGAGTGTGTTAGCTTGCGGTGAATATTCAATCAATCCACAAAGTAGAGTCATGTATTGTTACATGCCATCATTGCTTTTGCGATAGGTTGATTTGGCATCCCAAACTCTTGCAGCTCCAGGGGATTCGAACTGGAAACAAGCTTCGTTCAAATCATGCTTTCTGTTTCGTTGTTAACTAATATTGTTACAACATTAATAATTTACATTTACACATTAAATTCTTTCATGTCCGTTTCTTCTTTGAACACATCTAACACCATAACAAGCCTAAATTGCATATACTCTGCACTTTTGCCCTGATCCTGCACTTTTTTCTTAGCTTTTGATATTTCCTTTGTGAGCTTATCTCCTGCTGTACTAAAGTCTGAGTTTTAATTTTCACTTGTAAATCATTTTAGATACATTTTCTTCCAAATCAATGAATTTCACTGTAATACTGCAGAAGCATGGAAACCCATCACACCCCATCAGTTCAGCTGTAAGGAAATCTGCTCCTGGAATAAGAGTGCTAATATCAACAAAGGGCAGCATTAGAAGAATATATTTGTTTTGTAAAGGAACAGAATTTACAGGTACTCAGCAAATTGTGAAAAATGTCAAGTATTCCAAATTGGTGTGTTTTTCACATACTTCAAGTATTTCATATCTATGTATAAATGAGTCTGAAAAGAAGATGCATGTGTTTACAGGGAATTGTATTGTTACCTGGAACACACAGCCTCTGGATTGCCATCTTGAGTCGAATATTTAAAAGGTGTGACTTCAGGCTTTGCGCTCAGCTCCAAGTACAAAACAGGCAAGTACTAACAATACAGTTTTCTTTTTGTCTTGTATGTGCAGGTATGGCAGCTCAGTTCAAGCGAGCAGATTTTTATGAAGTTTCACAAAACTTTTTATACAATGCATTCCATTCAGGTTGCTGCTAGCAATAAAGGGCAGAATTTAATTCTAATGCGTGTGTATGTGTGTGTGTGCGCGCACTACAATGTTGTGGCGCCCTCTAGGGTTGTTCTTGCCCTTACGCCCAGAGGGCACTGGTTGGACGGAAAAATCTGATTACATAATATTATCAGATTTCAATAGTGTGATTGCATTGGTGCTTTCTTTTCACGCAGTTTTTGTAATATTGACCATGTTTACATTTTAACAAGTCCGGTCTTTTTTGGAATTGTGTGCGTGTATACAGCTTTTTAATACCCCACCCATTCTCCTGGTCACACATTTTAAAATTCATTTATTGCCACATTTATTTTTATAGGAAATTACAGACTGATATTAAAAGGGCATAGCCTGAGATATTGACATAAATCCAGCTTCATTGCCTGATTTTAAACACCAGCCACTTAATTACATGCCCTGTTTTTTTACCATCCCCTTTCATAAAGCCCCCATTCATTTTAATAACAAATGAATTACTATTAAGGTGCCAAATGGCACATTGGTCTGATATATTAACATTGTTCCAAATGCATTGACATGTGGGCTTTAAGAGCACTCTCAAATACCTCCATCTCATTCACCTACCCAATCCGTTTTAATCACACCCTTGTACAGTAGTATGAACCTGGTTTCGATCCCTGTGTGGGGCTCAACCGTGATAGAATGAAATTCTTACGCTCACATTTTCTGCAGGAAATGCAAATCTCTAGTTTTTTGTTTAATTTGGCAAAAGGCTGTAGACGTTGTAGAACAGACTCTTCAGTTTTATCTGTTTCCAATTCGGCTCTTTAGGAGGAACCATGTGATCAGAGCTGTTATAAAAATAATTTTGGTAAATATTTATTATTTACAGGTTTTCTTCTTTCATTTCTTGAATCGAGCACAATCACAGAATCTTTTCAAAGAGCCACTATTACCTTTGCTAATAATTCACACTGATTAGTGAGCAGATTTTTCGATTTTCCTCACTTGTTGTGCTTGTTTTATGCAAAAAATCTATGAAAAATTAAAAAGACAAATGCAGCTTTGGTGACCAAAGATATTTAGAGTTCGGACTGTGCTACGTGTTAAGTATAAATCACCATACCCAGATTGTTTTTTTTAGATGGCATATAACGTTTTTTGCAAATAATCTCTTCCTCTGTTTTGTAATGTCAATCAGAGAGCTAACAAAGCCTTATATGTAAATGATCAAAGAATTGTAGAAAGTTATTGGTAAAAAGTTAATTACATTAAACATTATTTCATACACAGAATGTAGAAGTAATTTATACTGAATACTGCACAAAGTTTAGCACTTTAATGCTTGTATTTTGACATACTCTCTGCAGTCCTGGAGCTGAAGGTTGATGTGGACTTTCCTAGAAATGATTTTAAACAGAATTGGTTCCCAGACGTCCAGCACTGTCAGCTCGGCTGCACACAGGATCCTTATTTTTTATTCTTCACCTTTCTCTGAGCTGTTTGGAGTAAAGGTTGGATTTTTCAGATTTATGAATTATGTTTTTAGCCAGTTATTTTAGGAAAATATATGAAGTCCACCAACATTTGCACCTTTTAACAAAGAGGAAAATATTAACAGGTGTAAATAGGAATGTAACAGAGTCTATTCAAATAATTTGCATATTATCACTTTGAAAGAATCATGTCATAACTGTGTGTAAATGCCCTTCATGATTCTCATAAGTGAAGATGTATTGTTAAAGGAATTTCTACTGCACTCAGACTCCGGATTGCCATCGCAGGTTATGGACTTGGGGTGGGACATCAGGCTTCTCACTCATCCAAGACGAGTACAAAACAGGCAAGTTCCCACAATTTCTTAACATTTTCTCAGCAGTACTTTTATTTGTGAGTCCTTATATATCATAATGATTTATAAATGGAATAATATAAAGAATCCGGATCTTTCTGCAATTATCAGATATTGTTGGTCCTGTCTGTCTGATGGAGAAAGGATTCTAATTTTATTGGGAAAAATGCATTGTGACTGGATGGGGATGGCAAAATTCAGGTAGTGAACAACTAAAAGCAGTGTAGACTTTACAGTGTAACACTTTACAGTGTAACACTTTACAAATCTGCTTGGCTCTTTTGCTAACTGTCCTGTCCTGTCCTGTGCTATAGACTCGTACTCAAATAAACTACAGTACGCCTGGGTTCCTCTCATCAGTTCAAAGGTGTGTTGAGTTTTTTCCTCAAATATTTGTGCTGGCTTTCCTGAGGATAAAATAGACACTTGTGATGTAAGTACACATTATATTAGTCACCTAATATTAATATAAAATAGACACTTGTGATGTAAGTACACATTATATTAGTCACCTTTGTGGGGTCACATTTATTTAATCATTTTCTTCCTGTAAAAAGATGAGGGTTGAGATCCTTCTTTTAAGAAAAATGACCAGGTTTTGAACTCTTTCTAATGGGTAGATTTTAACCACTTCTGGTCTTATTTATTTAGTTAGTTAGTTAGTTATGTAATATTTTCATATGTGGATTATAATGACAGCCTATCAACACTGCCTTAAATTTAACGTTTATCTTGGGAGCAGTGACATCTGGTGGTTTTTCCAAACATGGGGAGCAGATTTTTCACATCATAAAATGAGTTAATTACATCATTGTATTAAAGAAATCACACGTTACTCCCTAAAGTCATGACTTGAATATAAAAATCAAACATAAAATCAACAGCTTTAGCATTTTCTGCTATTATGCACAACTCACTTGCTAGTTTTTCTTTCTTTAAGATTCCATCTGAAATTTGAAAAAAAAAATGTTCAAGACAAACCCAGAAATGATAATTGTACTTTTTATTCAATAGTAAAGTAACAGGTGAAGTGAAGAAATTGATCGTCAATCTTCCCTATGCACACAGAATGAAATGTCAGAACAAAACGTTGAATAGTTCGAATTTCAGAGCAAAAGGGCTTTTTCATGGAACAAATCATATTTTAATGTATAAGTGCTCTAGTGATATCTCAAGATGTTTATTTGGGTTATGGTTTAATATCAAAGTACATTTGAAATTGTGTAAACATTAGTAAAAATTAGAAACATTCGGGTGTTCGAAAACTTTTGGCTTGTTTGCGAATATTTCAGAATATATGGGGGGTTAAGCAGATTGGCTTTCTCTGACTGGCAGGGGGATTCTGGAGGTCCGCTGGTGTGTGAAGATGACAGCACCTGGTATCTAACAGGAATAACCAGCTGGGGCTTGGGCTGTGCACAAACCCGGAGTGTACACCTGTAACTCCTACTACATTCCCTGGATTAGAAGTGTGATAGCAAGTGGTAAGTGATGGCTAATTTCATATATTAGATTAGATTAGATTCAATTTAACTGTCATTGCACAAAGTAAAAGTATTGAGACAACGAACTGCAGAACAAAGTAGCGAAATAAAAAAGTGCGGTCTGTAAACATGAGCAGAGTTTATAAATAAGGAGTTATACACAGTAAATATATACATTATGGACAGTTATGTGCAATAAATAGTTGTGAGACTGTAGACCTCAGCAGCAGATTAATCAGTAGGTAGTGGATATATGGTATATTGTAATAGTAATTAAAGTGCAGGTGAAGCACGGGTTATGGTAAAAGTGATATACAGGTGCTGGTCATAAAATTAGAATATTATGAAAAAGTTGATTTATTTCCATAATTCCAGTGAAACTTGTATAATATACACCTTTGTTACACACAGACTGATATATTTCAAAACCCAAATTCAGTGTGTCACATAATTAGAATACTACTTCAGACCAACTGAAATGTATGAACATGAAACAGATCAGCATTTACAGCACTCGATACTAAGTTGGGCCTCTTTTTGCTCAAATTACTGCAGCAATGCGGTCTGGCATGAAGTCAATCAATCTGTGACACTGCTCAGGTGTTATGAGAAACAAGGTCACGCCGATAGTGGTCTTCAGCTGTTCTGCATTTTCGGGTCTGGCGTATCGCATCTTCTTTACAGTAGACCATAGATTTTCTATAGTGTTAGGGTCAGGTGAGTTTTCTGGAAAATTACAGGAATACTATGGTCCTTAAACGTATTTGTACATTGTGTGCAGGTGCTAAGTCCTGTTGGAAAATGAAATTAGAGTCTCCCAAAGTTGGTCATCAGCAGGAGGCATGAGGTGTGCTAAAACTTCCTGGTAGACGGCTGTGTTGACCTTGGATCTCAGAAAACACAGTGGACCAACACCACCAGATAACATCAAAGTCACCATACCATCACTGACTATGGAAACTAGACCTCAAGTGACATGGATTCTGTGCTTCTCCTCTCTGCCTCCAGACTCTGGGACTTTGATTTCCAAAGGAAATGCAAAATTTACTTTCTTCATATAACCTAACTTTCTACCATTCAGTAGCGGTCCAGTCCCTTTTGTCTTTAGACACTTCTAACAGTCTCTTTTGTTCAAGAGTGGCTTGACACCCATGACACCCATGTCTTTCATACGTCTGTGCACGGTGGTTCTTGAAGCAATGACTCCAGGTACACACAGTGCCAAAGCTACAAGTACCTAGTTTAAGGATCATGGTATCCCTGTTCTTAATTGTCCAGCAAACTCACCTGACCTTAACAATATAGAAAATATATGGGGTACTGTGAAAGAAATCCAACAAGGCAGAACGGCTGAAGGCCACTATCGGAGCAACCTTGGCTCTCATAACACCTGAGTAGTGCCACAAACTGATCGACTTCATGCTACGCCACATTGCTGCAGTAATTCAGGCAAAAGGAACCCCAACTAATAATTGAGTGCGGTACATGCTGATACGTTTCATGTTTATACTTTTCATTCCTAAAAATCCTTTTTTGTATTAGTTTAAAGTGATATTCTAATTTTCTGAGATACTAAATTTGTTTTTTTTTTTAATTAATTGTCAGTTATAAATCATCAAATCAAAAGAAATAAACACTTGAAATATATCTGTCTATGTGTAACTAATGTGTATAGTATACAAGTTTAACTTAAGTACGCAAGTATGCAAATTTTATAATATTCTATAATAATATAATATAATATAATATAATATAATATAATATTCGATGGAGAGAGGACGCAGTAATGCACTGGGCAGTTTTCACCGCCCTCTGGAGTGATTTGCAGGCCGCAATAGAGCAACTGCCATACCACACCGAGATCCAGATGGAGAGGATGTTCTCCATGGTGCATCGGTAGAAGTTCGCCAGGATCTGAGGGCACAGATGGGAGTTTTTCAGTCTCCTCTGGAAGAAACACTAGTGGGCCTTCTTAAGACTTAAGACTTCTTAGTTTGGAGGGCACAGATGGGAGTTTTTCAGTCTCCTCTGGAAGAAGAAGCACTGGTGGGCCTTCTTAAGACTTAAGACTTCTTAGTTTGGAGGGTATGATGGTGTTGAATGCTGAGCTAAAATTAACAAAAAGGCATTCTCACAAATGTTGTTCGTCTCCAGGTAAGAAAGAACAGAGTATAGTGCCGTGGAGATGGCATACTTTGTGCGCCTATTCTTGCGATTTGCAAATTGTAGGGTGTCCAGTGTGAGTGGCAAGCATTATTTGAGGTGAGCCAGGACAAGCCTCTCGAAGCACTTCATGATGGTAATGGTGAGTGCATCAGAGTCAAAGTCAATGAGGCTTTTTGCGTTGGGATCTTTCGGCACTGGCACAATAGAGCTGGATTTGAAGCACGTGGGGACAGCTGCCTGGGCCAGTTACAGGTTGAAGATGTCAGTCATGACCTCAGTCAGCTGCCTAGCACAGCAGGGATGCCATCAGGTCCAGCAGCCTTACATGCATTGATACATCTCAGTGCAGCACACACATCAATTTGGTAGAGTGTTCAGGACTGGTGGTCTATAGTAAGCACAAACCTTCCAGTTCCTGATTTTCCATGTAACGTGGGCATAGAAACGGTTCAGCTCATCAGGGAAAGAGGAGTCGCTGGTTTGAGAAGGTTGATAGGTTTTGTATGTAGTAATGCAAAGTCTCCTCCCTCTGGCTACACTTTCACTGTCCTTACTGTATTACATTAGATAACTCATATGACATGAGTAAATTTTGACTCCTAGCTAAATTGATGAGGCAAGAAGCTCACCAAAGGACTTTCTGCTAAAGACATTAATATAATAAAAATATTATGCTTGTATTATATTTATAAATATTACTCTTATATGTCTTATTTTTCGATTACTTTAATGAGAATTTAAAAGAATATATTAAAATGCAAAACAATATGATTTGACCCAGAGAAGCCCATAATATAATTGAACATGGTCCATATTTAGCAATATGATCCTGATGAAGAGGCAGTACATTCATACTCACCAAAGAACATCAAGACTTTTGCCTGTCAAAGATACATCCATCATTACAACATGTCTTACTTTTTTTGTCGGTCATTGACTTTGTTGAACACAACTGAATTGTTTGAAGTGTTTGGAGATGCTTTAGTGCCTTTAGATTTACCTAGAAGATAATGATTTACCTAGAAATCCATCCATCTATCTATCTATCTATCTATCTATCCATTCATCCAGAATTTATATATACGTGTATATACAGTATAAAATCCCATTTCCATGAATTTCATCACAGCAACTCATTATGTGACAGTAGACTGTGTGGACTTCCAACAACTTTTGAGCATGCGGTCCCGGGTTTGTTTCCAGTCTGAGGTGTCCTTGGTCCTTTTTTGTGAACTTTTTGTGCCTGTTGTATTTGTGTCCATATGGGGTTTCTAGCTTCCCTGCAAAAGTCCCAGGACAAGCCTGTTAGGTGAATTGGTGATGCTAAATTGTGCACGACGCTTTTATTGATTTTAGTTATGAAATTATGGAACATTATGATGTTTTGTATTAGTGTTGACGAGTTGAGTGGGCTATCTGCAGAAATGCTTAGAAAACGTCTAGTGGTGAGTGATAAACTTGTCCAGTAAAAAGTTGTACCCATTTTTAAAAATTGTAGCCAGTAACACATGTAAAACACAGCATTTTGAAAATTTCCACCATAGTCTTTATAATATAAAACTTTTATTGTTATTTTATTTAATGTCATCTCAGCATCAATGGCTATTTTAGGACAAAACTAAGGTTACATTAGTTGCAAGGTCTTTTTACAAACATTCCTACTACACACGTTGTGTACAATTTGTCATCTCCAATGTGTCATCTGATGAGGAGAACATGCCAATTCAGGTTCTTCTCTCTTTGAGGTGATGCTACCCACTGTGCTGCATCATCATTATAATGTAGATTATTTGTTAAGTAATGCTTGATGCTGGATTTGACAATGAGTTCTGCATAACAAACAGTACCACTGCATGGTATTCCCTAAAGAAAAGCAATTAAAGTGTTTGTCTCAACATTAACAAGTAACACATTGTGCTTCGAAGTGATCCTTTTGAATACTTGAAAGGATGCATGTTTTTGGTTTTGGGGTTTTTATTTGTTTGACTGTGGTTTTTTTTTTGGTTCATATTTCAAAAGGAGCGTGCGTGCGCATTATAAGATGTTAGAGTGTTTGTGTGTGTCTGTGTGTGTGTGTGTGCGCATGGGTGTGTGCAAGTGTGCATGTTTGTTCCCAGTTGTGGTGGGACTCTATGTCTGTAAGGGCTGAAGTGTGGATCCACACGGCAGCATGCTGCAGACAAGTGGCATTCTGGATGTGTGCAGGAGTGTGTATGTCTGTGTTGCACAAATTTAGACCTTCTCTCCTTTGAATAGTGTATGTGTGTTTGAGATTATTCTTTGGCCTGGCATTCTTTTGGCAGCAGCAGAGTCAGTGCTGCCACCACAGCTTCCAGCTTGGGCCACCACAGTCACACATGCCCAGGTTTCCCACGGGGAGGGGTGCAAGTGGAAACTTCAGATGGATTAATGGAATGGCAGTAAAGCAGAAAGGACACACATGGATGCCACGCAGTCATACATTTATGCTACAAAATCTTACCAAAATGAAGCTTATTTCAGGATGTTAAGTTGTACATAATAAAACACATTAAGCCACTTAATGTCATTTAATATTCTGTACAAAAGTGAAGATCTGAACAGATTAAATTTTTACCCGTGGTCATCCATAGTGTATATAGAAGCATTACAGCGTAGAATGAATAAAGAACAAATTCTAGCACAAAATGCTCAAAGACTTTTAGGATATGTTTATTTTAAAAACTCTTGAATAATTTCATTCATTTATTCATGTAATTTTCTTTGGGATCAATAAACTCTTAATTTCTATGCATGCATAAGCTTGTTGTCGCTGAGAAGCCAGTGTAGAGACACCAATTAGCCTAGCGTATGTTAGCTTAGCGAAACCCTTGGCCTATTAGTTAAAAATTTGAGTTCTGAAATCACTGAGGCACATTTTTTGTCACAAATAATCCAGTTTATAATCCAGTTTATAATCCAGTTTGTAATCCAGTTTATAATCCAGTTTGTACAGTTTATTCAGTATGACAGTGTCTTTACACCAGACTGTTGTTTAACACTGAAGATGCATCAGCTGCTTCCAGGTATAACCCTTTGTATCTGTATCTCCCTGTTTTAATGACCTTTTTCCCTAAGAGGTTTCTGCTCATCTGTGTTTACATGTACATAACTGTGTATTA
>JAOUQV010345947.1:0-10386 GCA_028565295.1 Aspidoras spilotus
TGTGCAATTAATGAAGATTGGACACCAGGCTTGTCCAATTTAGCCATGAAACCTCCCACACTAAAATAACAGGTGTTTCAGTTTTATTGTCTAATCCCTGTATATCTTAAATGAAAATCATGTAAATAGCTTGAGAATGTGCAATCTAAAGGTGACGTGGCATGCAGAAGGGTTCATGTTAGTCAAACATAAATGGGAAGGAGCAAGACCTAAGAGGATTTCATTTCTATGTGTGAAAATGATTAATCTTTTCTGGGGACAAGATGTTATCAGTTTGATCCAGAATCGACCCGGGATCAAGGTTTGAGGATATCTCACAGTTTCAGACCCTTGTGATGGCAACTTTGAAGGTGATTCCAACAAGCAGTTCTCAGCAACTGTCAGAATGGTGTTAGTGTCTAGTACGTCTGTTCGAGAAGAAAATTATTTGAATACAGCTACTACTGACGATGTCAAATATTTTCATGCAATAGACATGAACAACAAAGACACAATAGGTATCATACACTACCTCCATGAAAATATCCAACACCTTCCATTCCTCTCTTTTCCACCACTCTCCAATCTTATTAGTTCTTCTCGCTGGCTGAAAACCAAGCTGCTCGGCTAATGGTGTAATGGCTTTTGCCTCTTTTTGTTTATTTTGTTCCGAAGCCATAACAGATGCCAAATCTGGCATATTGCAGGTGGCTAAAAAACTGCTCAGCATTGCATTATTGCCCAATCTGCCGCGATGTCATGTGTCATGGAGTGAGCTGGCCTATCCATAACGCTGCCAAAGTCGGCACACATCAAGCTGTATAACAACAGCAGCTGTATATTATAGTGGGTCAAAACAGCAAAATGCACATGTTGTAGTTTTAATGGTCCATGAATATTTAACTGCTGGGGTCATGCAACCGGGGAAGACTGTAAAAAATCAATAAACTCGATATTTAAATGTGAAGGGAAAATACAGTGCTGATGTGTAATAACAGGCTAATGTATCTCTAAACCAAATGCATGACGGACAAGAAACCACAAGTTTTTAATGTGCTACTGCTTTCTGTTGTGTGCTTTATTATTTTTCTGTGTAGAAGTGCATGGGTTTATCACAGAGACAGCAGTGTATTTGTGTGCTGTCTGTATCTCTCTCTTTCACTCATGTGTGAACGAGACGCATGGAGCTGAGTGGTAGCAGGCGTGAGTAAAGTGCGGTGTTTGTATGTGAATAGACTCTTTAATAGTTTTGATTCTTGGGATGCTGGCGAGTTTTTTAATAGACAGCCTTTGGGTTCATCAGCGATGGACTACACGTCTCTGACACGCCGGCATAGTGTCAAGGTGGACTCCGGTAGAAGATTTGAAGAATGCTGCCTTGAAAATATTGTTGCGGCTTCCAGGATGAATAGCAGCATCTTTCTTTTCTAGAAGACCGTCCTGGAAGCCGAAAATCTGGTTAAGAACGCTGTGATAATGAAAGGTGTACCTGTCCCGGTGTTACCCCCTACCTGCCTTATGAAATCCCCATCGGTTCTGGATCACCGCTAACAAAGCACATTTTTTCATTCAATCAACAGAACCACATGGTTTTAAACAACAGTTATGAGCTCAAACTTATGTTACATTTCTAAATACACGAGCCAAATTATACTGTGTTTATTACATCAGACACTGTCATGACACCTGATCTGTGACTGCCCACAGAAACCCACACCTGAATCTGGGAGCAACTTACAAGTTTGTGAAGCAGTGGCGCAGGAAAATGGGGAGTTTGCAACTGGAGAGTCTGCTGCGGCTGGGTCTTCAAAATAGGTCTGGTCTATCAAAATAATTGGGACTGGAGACAAAGAACCGGACTCACCGGCAGTCAAACTAGGGGAAAAGGAAATAAAAGACAAAAAAAGTAAAAAAAAAAAAAACAGAGGAAAAGGTTCTAACACCAGGAGCAGCACCGGGAGTCAGTCAGACCAAGAAAACACCGGGTAGCATCGGGGAGTGTTCACTGGCAGAGTGTTCAGGACACTGGGGAAAAAGACATAACAGAACATACTAAAATGCACCGCAAGGAGGTTTTAGACAGTTATGATGCTAATCCTACTACTGTGGCAGACAGTGAGTGTACAGTACACACACATACTACACTTGTAACTAGACAGAAATTGACTATAAAACAACCAGAAATACCAGATTAAAAGAAATTTTAAAATTGAAACTTTCAGCGATCAGGAAAGAAAGAAAAAAATCTTATATATTGTGTTAAAATGTATAAATATCTAAATATATATATATATATATATATTGTGGCATCCGCTACTGAAGATTAGAAGTGTGGGCAGGGCTGGATTACCCAGGAGGCAGCTCGGCACACTTGTATAAAGTTTTCATGCTTGATCTTGTGAGTTTCAGTGAATGGATAGTCTAGTGGGATTAATAGGATAAGGGGTGTGTGAATGTGTCCGGTTGTCTGACTGCATATGTGTGACAGCTTGTGCTTTAATAAAAGAGCTGGTGTCCCCAGACTTGCGGTTATGTCACAATGGTGTCAGAAGTGGCATTGGCTATATAAATTATGAAAGCCATCTGTGGAGAAATTGAATTTCTCTAAGCAGAGCTAAGCAGGCTCTTCCTACCGGACCTAGCAAGGCTCAAGCGGTTCGCCAGGGTGCCAGATGGAATGAGTGGATCGCAGCGCATGAACAGAGCAGGCTCAATGGCAGGTAGACCTGATGGAATAAGCAGCATACATTCCCTTTCCGCTGTCAGCTGGCTACCACCAACCCCGCGGCGGGCAGCAGCACGGCGTCCCCCCCAGCACTAAAGCTGCCCCACTATGACAGGAGCGTACCATGCTCAGCTGAGGATCGTTGCCGCGCACCCCGGCTGGCTTCCTCATGAGACTGCTGCTCACCTCTGTCTGGTTCAACCAGGAGAGGTGAGAGAGAAATACTGCCCGAGAGCCTAAATGGCCTCACAGTTCTGACGGCAGCTCCACGCTCACGTAAATTGACTACGCTCACGATCGATTGTCCGGTTCTGCGTGGTTTAGCTCACTTAATCTCCATAGCGGTTTTGGCAATTTCTGTTGTCCCAAGCAGCTAGAGAGAAGACAGCATTCACTATCGGCACCGAGCTATAGCACATCACGGTATTACTGTTTGGACTTTGTAATGCACTTGTGACATTCGAGAGACCTATCAAATCAAACTTTGTCTGATGTTTCTCGGGATAAGTTTGTTGTTTACTTGGACAATGTTTTAGTGCATGCTGTGAACCTTGACAGAGCGCTGGCTAACCTGTAGCTGGTGCTAACGGCTAATAATGCAGCAAATTTAAACCTTCACCTGGAAAAATGTTTAGCAGAGTGAAAAAAAATTAGCAGAGTGAAAAATAAAAGAGAGTTTAAATCGCACAAGAGTTTCCTTTTCCTCACGTTTAATCATGTTCATTGTAAAAAAACAAGGAAATGTTAAAAGTCTCTCTCTAACGCACAGTGATACCCGTAAATTAAATCCCCGTGAACTAACCAACAGCATCTTCGTTAAAAACAAGAGACAGTGGCAGAGAAATAATCAAAATAATGCCTTGGATAAATGCACAGTGATTCCTTGTTGTTTCCTAGGCCCATGCAGAACATGACAACATTAGCTAGTGGCTGATATCTCTATTTGCATGTGGCTTTTATACGGAAGGAGCCCCGAGGCATGTTCCATCAGATTCTCAATAACCAAACTCCCCTGACATAGATGGATAGATTGACAGTTGTAGGTGTTAGGAGACAGAAATGCATAAGGTCACAATAAATGTATATCTTAAGAGAGAATTTTAAAGGAAGAACATGGGTAGACCTTATTATGGTATTTGATAAGGGATAACAAGGTCCTGGGGCCACCTGCATAAATAAGAATTTAACGTTTAAGTCTGTCTAGAGTAATTCATTATTAAAAGCCGTATGCCCGGACAGAAACCTTGATAAATATTATATTATTCAAATGATTATAAAATTATTATAAAATTAATCATTCTTTTTTTGTATTTGTTAAATTAAGGATCATGGTCTATAGGTAAAAAGTTTAGGACAGTATGTAAATGCAATGAAAACAACACCTTCCAAAAATTAGACAGTAAAGAATTAGCCATTTTGCAATGTTGCCAGTCGCAACTTCTTCTTCTTCTCCTTTCGACATCTCTCTTTTATCAGGGGTCGCCACAGCGTGTCAACCTTTTCCACCTCACTCTGTCACCTTCATCTTCTGCTTTCACACAAACTACCTGTATGTCTACATTGACCACATCCATATATCTCCTCTTTCTGACTTCTGCCTGGCAGCTCCATCTCTAACATCCTCCTACAAATATATATCCACTGTCCCTCCTCTGTACATGTCCAAACTATCTCAATCAGCCCTCTCTAACTTTGTCTCCCAATTTTTCAACCTGTGCTGTCCCTCTGATGTTCTCATTCTTAATCCTGTCCATCCTACAAAAAAACAAATACGTTTGGCACCAAGGATACTAACAGATGATGTATTTTGTACTTTTTTCCTTGCAAACACATCTTAAATTCAGAGTGATGTCATGTCGATGATGTTGAATTTTTTTTTTTATTGCTTCACAAATTGTCTTTTGAGGACAGGCCGGGACTGCAAGCTGGCCAGTCTAGTACTCGTACCATTTCTTCTCTACCTCTAATACCATCTCTTCATTCCTTAGTCAGAGACTCAAAAGTCTCTATAATGAGTTCTAATCGGGCATCAGCTCAAGGCAATTGTGTCGCCAATCCTGTTATCGTTCTTCTGGAATATTGGGCAGCAGTGGCCTAATGGATAGGGTAGCGTTTGCTGGTTCAATCCCCACTTTAGGCAAGTCATGGCTGAAATGCTGTTAAGTAATGTACCCAACCCCCAACTAATTATCATACGCCTCAATAGGGGGGCAGTGTGCTCCGGCTCTTCTAAGTGCAACCCTGGATGAGTTAAATGAAATAAAAAGAATATTCCTATGGGGATCAATGATCAATCAATATTGGCACATGACCTCATAGTAATGATATCTAAGCTACTGATGAATGTTGTTACCTTATGTCTCGTGGTTGGGAGCTCACAGGTGTTCACGCTTTCAGTTATGTCAATTATGGAACTAAAATGTCCGAGTTCCTTCAATTGTATAATGATATTATACACTACAGAGAAGTGTCGAAGTATGCATCAGAAAAGGAATCTAGTGTAATTCATGTGCCGATTCAGCAATGCAAGTGACTTGCTGTGACGACCCCTGGTGGCAAGGAAAAGCCGAAAGACAATACAAAAACATACCCCAAACAGACATGTAAATTAATACGGACTATTTTTAAAAATTCTAATAAACTTTTGATGAATTTGTTAAATAAACTGGAGATCCTCTGGCCGGGTTTGTTTAAAACCCAGCTTTAAGTCATATAGCCTACTTTATTTAACAAACTAGTCGTCTTGTATTAAAGTAAATCTGGAAGGAATTTGCACAGATGCATGAAGTAATGTCGAAGTGAACATAAAAATTTTTCATTTCTACTGTTTCGACTGAAGTGTTTGCTGTACACCAATAAAATTCTGAACACACAGAAGGTAGCCATGTAGTAATGTGAAAGTGATCCATTTTGCCACTATGTTTGCACACAGCGGAATTGGTCCTCTGCATTTAACCCATCCGTGCATTGAAACACACACACACAGGTGAAGTGAGCACACATGCCTGGAGCACAGCACCCAGGGAGCAACTGGGGGTTAGGTGCCTTGCCCAATGGACTTGTCGGTACTTGGAATCGAACCAGAGACTTTCCGGTCGCAAGGCTGGTTCCTTAACCACAAGCCTACTACTGCCCCATGTTCGGTGTTAGAGCGTTTAACCGCTGAAGCCATACAGAGTGCGTCCTTGGCATTTCAGAGCGTACACCACATCCATGGCGGTGACTGCCTTTCTCTTGGCGTGCTCGGTGTAGGTGATGGCGTCGCAAATCATGTTCTCCCTCTCTAATGTAGTGTCCTGCCTGGTGTGAATGTAGGATTACATAAACATTCTGATCCATCAACAGGATGTTTTTTCTAGCTATATCTTGTTGCTATATTCGAATCTGTGAGTCTGCACTAGCAACCAATTATTACCAAGTAGACCGAAAAAACACTTCGGTCTTGATTACAGTGTTTACAGTCAAATACCATAAATGAAGCTACATGCACATTTTAATGTGAATGTCAAAAACATATATATATAAAAAAAAAAGAAAAGAAACATGCAGTGAGCTAGAAACGGAGGAAATTATTGTTGGGTAATAACATTTGCATAGCCAAATCCAGTGCAAGTGTTCTGAGACATGAAGTCGGGGAAAAAAAGGGAATATTGCTAGAACAAATAGAGGCATGGAATATTTTTAATATCATCTATAAACACATTTATATACGACTGTTTTATGGAGGAGCGTTTTACAATATTAAAAATAACAAAAGAAAAGAAAGCAGGTGGAAAAACATGGTTAACTGTTGATTTGAGGACAATCTACATAACTCATGTGTAAGACTGGAATAATAGTATGAGTATTAGTATGAGTATACATATAGTACAGTTAGTGGAGGCGTTAATACACTCACCGGACACTTTATCAGGCACACCTTGCTAGTAAAAGGTTAAACCGCCTTGAGTCTTCATGGAATACTTTTAACAAAGATGGTATTCTGCATTGTTTGGTTATAACGAGTGGTTATTTGTATTACTGTTTCCTTTTTGTCATCTTAACCCAGTCTGCCCATTTGCTCTGACCTCTTACACCAACAAGGCATTTTCGTCCACACAACTGTCCCTCACTGGGTACTATTCCTAAGCATCCTACTTTATTTATTTACTTTTAGTGGAAGAAAACCAGTCATGGGAATGAAATATTAAAGATGGGCAGATGAGCACATATCTTAGATATGCCACACAGACACAGAAAATCGTCCAGCCTAGTAAATTTATTGGTGAGCAGATAAAGTAAAGCAGATCTTTCCATACATGCACTTATCACATAGCAACAAGCCTTTAAATTCTATTATGACTGACAGCTCGGTCACTTGGAATTCAATATGCATATTTTTTTTCCTCCATATAAGACAAACAGGGCAAAATCTACATACTCATGCAAGACGCAAGTAACCTGTGTATCCCCAAGAGCATGTCAAATGATATGTGTCTGCAAAAGCTTCAGCTGTGTAAGCAGCGTTGTTCTGAACATGTAGTGAAACCACTCAATATTTGATATGCTTGATGATGTCATAGACCTTGCCACAATTTAACATTCACTCCTGTGAATTCTGGAATTCTCTTTCAACATTCTCAATTCTTTGCTTCACTAACATTAATTAATGGTGCACATACAGGTATGTCTATAGCCATGATGTCCATTTATTCCAAAAAGTGGACTTGTCTAACATTAGAATGTGTTACTGTAACCTTTCAGTCCATCCCAGTCTATGTTGCCAGGGTTTTGGGATAGATTGATATATTGCTTTCTTTTTGCATAATATCAGGTTAAGTAAATTTTTTTTTGGTGCAGTACCAATTGGTTAAGTACCAATGATTTTCCTGAGCAAGTACTTTGTACCCTTGTGGCTATGCCCATCATAACATGCATGACAGTTTCTCAAACGGCACTGCCTGAAGGCTTGGTGGACATATACATTCAACAGCGGTTTTTGCCTATAGGCCTAATGCACCTGCATTTACAATGACTCCTGAACGCTTTCTTGATGGCAACTCTGGGTGCAAGTGCAGGAACAACCCTAGACGGGGAGCAAATCTATCGTAGGTCACACATGCATTAACACACTAAGGACCACTTAAAGGACACCAATTAACCTTGCATGCATGTCCTTGGAATGCTTGGCTTCTTAGTTCCAGTAAAAGGTAGAACATGTTCGAGATGAATTAGAGAGCCAGGCATCAGCATGTGACCTCACCAATGCGCTTCTGGAGGAATGGTTAAAAATTCCCATAAACACGCTCCTAAACCCTGTGGATAGCCTTTCCAGAAAGGTTGAAGCTGTTCTAACTGCAAAGGGTGGACCGACATCATATTGAACCCTATGGATTAGGAATGGAATGTCACTTAAGCTCATATGTTGATGATTATGGCTTATCTCAGACAATTAGAATATTATATATGACCAACTGAAAAAATGATTGTTAATGCAGATATTTTGGCCTACTGAAAAAGTATGTACAGATAATAACATTTTGATCTCCAAAAAGCTTCTCAGCAGAGGGAAGCATGAAGTGTCCTGGTAGATAGTTGCACTGGCTTTGGTATTGATATAACACAGTGGACTTACACCAGTAGATGACATGACTCCCCAAACAATCACTGATTTTGGAAACTTCACATTAGACCTCAGGAAGCTTGGATTCTGTACCTGTACACTCTTCCTCCAGACTCTGTGACCTTGATTTCCAAATGAAATGCAAAATTTACTATCATCTGAAAACAACACAATGGACCACTGAGCAATCGTCTAGTTCTTTTTTTATGAGTGGCTTGACACAAGAAATGCAACAGGTGTAGCCCATGTCCTGGACCACACTTTTTATTCCACTCAACTTTCCCTTAATATTCTTGGATACAGCACTCTGTGAAAAGCCAGCTTCTTTAACAATGACCTTTTGTGGCATTCCTTGTGGAGTGTGACTGTTTTCTGGACACCTGTCAAGTAAGCGGTCTTCTACATGATTGTTTAGCCTACTAAACCAGACTAAGAACTTGTGATCACTTCACCTGTGTGTGTGTGTGTGTATTTGTGTGTTTCACTGCACAGATGGGTTAAATGCAGAGGACCAATTCCGCAGTGACAAAATGTATCACTTTGACTTTCACCGTGTCTTAGTCATGACCACTGTCTCCAAACCATACAACAAGACTGGTCTCACTACTCTCTTTTATACCTTTCTTTTCACTTTTGTTGCAACCCTTTTGTCACACTCCTGACACTTTCCTATTTTCACACTTCCTATTTGCTTGGACAATTGATCCTAAGTATCTGAATTCCTGCACCTTTGTGACCACTTCTTCCTGTAGCCTGACAGTTCTACCCTCCTTTCTAAGAGCACACCTCCACTCCTTTAAGTTCTTATCTAGCTGTTCCCTGTCCTCACTACAGATAATGATGGTATCTGCAAACATCATAAGCCATGGTGATTCCTCTCTGACCTCATCTGTTAGTCTGTTCATCACCAGAGCAAATAAGTAGGGTCTCAGAACAGATCCTTGGTGCAGTCCCACCTTTACCTTGAAGCAATCTGTCACTCCTACAGCACATCTCACTACTGTCATGCTGTTCTCATACATGTCCTGCACCAATCTAACAAACTTTTTAGCCACTCCGGAATTTTGTCCTCTTTTCTGCATTTGTTCTCTTCTTTTTTCTAACTAAGTCATCCTGCAAACCACCATCCAATGTTGTCTATCTACACTATCCCCTGCCACTACCTTACAGTCTACAATCTTTTTCAAGTGACCTCGTCTACACAATATGTATTCTACCAGTGTGCTCCTGCCTCCTTCTTTTAGAAATATGTGTTTACCACAGCCATTTCTATGATCTTTGCAAAATCCACCACCATCTGTCCTTCGAGATTCATATCCTTAACACCAACTTGCCCATAACCTCCTCATCTCTTTTGTTTTCTTCACCAACATGCCCATTGAAACCTGCACCAATCACCACTCTCTCCTCTCTGGGAATGCTCTCTACTACTTTATCTAGCTCCCCCCAGAATGTCTCTTTCTCCTCCAACTCACAGCAAACTTGTGGTGCATAGCTGCTGACAACATTCACCACCACACTTTCAATTTCTAACTGACACCCTTTTTACCTCAACAACACTCTTTGCATAGTCCTCCTTCAGGACCACTCCAACTCCATTACTTTTCCTATCCACACCATGAAAGAACAGTTTAAAACCTTCACCAATGCTTTGAGCCTTGCTACCCTTCCACTTATATCCACCTTTATTCTCTCCATCATGTCAGCTAGTTCTCTACATTCAGGGTTGCTCATCAACATTAACAGAGATAAACAATTGAAATAGGTCACTGTGCTTGTAATGAATCTATATAATGTATGAATTTCACTTTTTGTATTGAATACCTATAAATTAAATTAACTTTTTTGGAGAATATTCTAATTTACTGAGATGAACCTGTATGTGTATGTATGTATATATATACAGGGGTTAGACAATGAAACTGAAACACCCCTCATTTTAGTGTGGGAGTGTAGATTCATGGCTAAATTGGACAAGCCTGGTGGCCAATCTTCATTAATTTCACATTGCACCAGTAAGAGCAGAGTGTGAATGTTCAATTAGCAGGGTAAGAGCACAGTTTTGCTCAAAATATTGCAA
>JAOUQV010345992.1:0-10384 GCA_028565295.1 Aspidoras spilotus
GGAGAAGCTAAATTGTCCAGTCCTAAGCCCAAAAGGGTGAGGGTTGCGTCAGGAAGGGCATCCGGCGTAAAACATGTTCCAAATTCTAATGCGAGGAAAAAAAAAATAGAAACTCTTTCTAAATCATTTGTATACAATATATTTATGAAATTTGACATAGGCTCTTATCTAAAGCAAAACAAATTTATCTCAAGTGAGCATTTGTGGTTCAAGGGCTTAGTTTACTGCAGCGTGGGATTTGAACCCATGACCAGCTGGTGAGTCCAACATCTTAATCACTGAGCTACTGTATTACACCATCGACTTCTGTACCCTAAGTTCTAAACAGGCTTTGTGTGGGTGAAGTCACATGAGTGGCCCTGGTGATCTTTCCTCCTTACCACATAAGCACTGATGTGGTTTTTTCTGTTTCCCTTCAGGGTGAAGTCAGCTATTTTGAAGAAGGACGAAAATGTGCAAACCATGCGAATGCAGCATGAGGTAGAGAATCTATGTTTTAAATCAGACTTTAATATTAAACAAGCATCATTGGGTTAGGAACACAAGAATAATAACAGGTTATTTAACCTTTTATTATTAATTAGTGCATGTAGATATCGGTAAGTGATCTATTTACCACTATGCTTTCATGCAGCGGAGTTAGCCTATCTGTGCAGTAAAACACACATATACACACACTGGAGCAATGAGAAGCCTCCACCACACAGGGTGCAACTGGGGTCAGGTGCCTTGCCCAAGGACATTTCAGCCATATCACGACTTGAATTGAACTGGGAATTGAACCAGGCATCTTCTGGTAGCAAGGCCGGAACAGAATCCAGTTTACATCTATAGTTCAATCCTTGCCTCTTTAATCAACCACAGGTGGCCGGCTGCTGTGTGATCAATGCCTTGATGACCAGTTATACCCTGCATTTGAAAACATGATATATTGGTAGAAAAAGAAGGAAATTAATATGTTTTGTAATAAGTGAACATGTAGGAGGTATGTTATGAGGATGTGTTGGTCTATATTTGTGGTTAATAACAGCACACAGACTTAGCGGAACAGAAAATTCTTTATATAAAGTTGACCCATAAGCACTACAACAACCTGACTTGTTCAGCTCGCATATTTGCCACTATTTTCTCGGATCAGACACACGGGTGCCACACGGGTAACTTTTGGCTGGATGCTTATTGATGTTCTGCAGTCTTGGTACACCCATAATACCATGGTATGGAAAAAGTTCTTCTATTGCGCTAGGTGTTGCTAAACCTCAGGGCTCCAACAATCTGTCCATTGTCAAAGTCATTTTGTTTATTTATAACAGGGATATGTTGCCTTCTGCTGTTGACAGGCCAACACCATATATATTAGTCCATAATTGAAAGCATCTTAACACGATTTTTTTTCCCCACTTTCTGTTCTAGGCTGCACTGAAGAGGGCGGAACATCTGGAGACCTTGTTGCAGCAGAATAAACATCAGTTAGTGAAATAACTTCCTAAATAAATCCTCCCACTTTATGTCATCACTAGATTGAAATTGAAAAGCATTAGTGGGTATAGGGATGATCATCATAGTTCCCCTTATGACACGATGATCTTGTCTTTCCCTTGGCAACAGCACAAGGAAAAAGCTTTTCCTAGCACAGAACAGTAGCCTTTGTCTTGCCCTATATCAAGCTTTTCCTCTGACACATGGATGAAGAGAAATAAAAAGCAACAGATGGAAGGGGATTTGTGTGTGTGTCTGTTGGGAGGGTTTCAGCCAATGTTTTTTTTATTTGACCTGAGTGGGGGTGGGAGAGGTTCTTGTTTAGCATGCGGGACTTTACAATAAGCACATTTAGAATGTCCATACACTTTGTTCCGTTTGTTCTTTAAAAAATACTCATTGTGTAATTAACAAAAAGTGGAAGGGGAATTACATAGAAATGCAAGCAGATAATACATAGTCTACCCTGTACTCTGTTTCAAAGTTGTTCCTCTTATATAGGCTTTCAGCTTTCAGCTACACAGTGTTACAGGAAGAAGGAGGGCAAGCTCTTAACCACCCACCCTCCCCTTTGTGTCACATACAGATGCCTTTTGTCTGAAGTCTCCCCAGGGCTCCTATAAATAGCAGGATTGGAGCACACTAACTGATAGCATAATGACCAGTCATGCCGTGCATTTGAAAAGTACTAGAGGTCTAATCTGAGAATAGGTTTCAAATACTTTAAAACGTTTATAGAAAAGAAAGTAAATGAATTCAGTTTACATAGTGAACATTGGGGTATGTAAGTGTCAGTCCTTATTTTTGATTAATTTCAGCATGCAGATATAGGTCTCAACAAAGTGTTAAACATGTCTCGTGCAAAAGTAGGCCCATGCCCAGTAAAGCAGCTCCACCAGTTCAGCTTGTAAGGTAGACGCTCACCTCTTGGTTTAACCACATGTGGCCCAGCTGCTGTGTGGGCTAAGGCAGTTTGATGATGGTACCACTTGCACACTGGATTAGAGCACACTCACTGAAAGCCTTATAGTCAGTCATGCTCTTCATATGAAAACTCCAAGATGTCTGATCATAATACTTTTAGTATACTTTATATATTTGGATAGGAAAAGGAAGAAGAAAATATTTTTCAAACAGTAAGCATGTAAGCCGATATGTTTTAGGAGATTGATGGATATATGAGTAGCATTTGAGACAAAAGAACGGGTCATAATAGGTCTTTTGTTTTCTTTTGAGAAGGATTCAGGGTGTGAAAGGAATGTGGATGAAAAAAAGAGAATTAGAGAATTAAGGAAAGTAAACCTAGCATGTAAAAACGGCAAACTGGTAAGCATCAGGTACTGTATTTATATATTCCTGGTTTATGATGAGACTGGAGACAAAATGCATTAAAACATTGAAGAGGCATTGGTTTGGCATAAACACTGTTCTTTTTTCCTATTATAAACTGTACTTACACTACTCGGGTTGATTGACATGTGTTGGAATTTGCTTTCTTAAACCTCAAAAACACAGGAGTGCGAAAGTGAACCAAAGTGACACCACTCCTGACGGTAGTGCCTTTAATTTGTTTAATGCAAAAACAAAACACACCAGGTCAGCTTTAAATTTCTGATGTTTAAAGGACCTTGAGGCTTGCCCTTGCCCAGCTACAGTTCTTACAGACAGACTGTGGCACTTCTTTCAAAATAAGATTAAGCAGGTAATTTAGTGTTAAATAGCTGGGATCTGCATTCCAAATGATATGTGGTGTGAACAAATAGGGGTCTGAGATCTCATTGGCACTCAAGAGGACCAGAAATATAACTCTTTCCTGTTTAAAATAAACTTCTGAATAGAAAAGAATTGCAGCTGCTCCCATTTCTGGTTGACTTTAAAAGAACTGAGATTTGGCTACTTTCAAAAGAACTATGTGAAAAGACAAAAACATACTACCATGTAAAGCATTTCCTAAAATATTTTGAATGTGCTTTTTTATTGTTTACATTTTCAATAAATGCTAAATTTCACTCATAACTCTAATTTTGTGTGTTCTTTGTATTTTGTACCTTGCTTGTTTTAGGGTTAAATTGCTATATTTTATGGATGCACTCCCCTGTTGAATCTTTGCTGTCTTTGGAAGACCGCCTCTTAAATACAAGCTTACCATTACTAATGTTAGACTATTTGCAACCAGGAAAATTCAGCTAAAGTTTCTGCTTGTCTTGTTTTTCTTCTTGGAAAATCACTCACTGTCCTACACTGCTGCTCTTGAAAGGTCATTTAAAGCATGACTAAGTGGAAACTCAACATCAGCTGTATTGGTAAAAATGCAGACTGAATCATAAATATTATTCAATCTAATTTTAACTTTAAAATATATTTTGATAAATGCCTTTATTCGATCAGTTGAGAATTTACTACTTCTTTGAATTGGGAAGATCAGTGTTAATAATTTTAACCAATTTATACCTGCCTTCCTTGTGATTAAAAGGCTTTAGCTTTGACCATTTTAAATGTTGTACGCATATCCCTGTCATGCTGCACTATTCTGGATGGGTGTTTGTAAACCAGATGATTCTGATCTGTTTTAGCAAATTGTTTTATAATATTTTGAGTAAAGAAAATCATGTACCCCGTACAAGGTCTAGCACTAGGACTTTGCAGGGCAGTCGTAGGCTTGTGGTTAAGGAACCAGCCTTGCGAGTGGAGGGTCCGGTTCGATTCCCAGTAATGCCAAGTCACGGCTGAAGTGCCCTTGGGCAAGGCACCTAACCCCCAGTTGCTCCCCGGGCGCTGTGCAGGGCTGCTCACCGCTTCAGGCATGTGTGCTCACTTCACCAGCGTGTGTTTATATGTGTGTTTCACTGCACAGATGGGTTAAATGCGGAAGACAAATTCTGCTGTGTGCAAGCATAGTGGCAAAAATCCATCACTTTCAGTAGGATGGCTGAAATCCTGAAGAACTCTTTACTCCACTTTTGTTTTGCAAATGCTTGCAACTAACCCACTTGGAAAACAAAAGTGGTTATTTGTGCCACAGTATATAAAAAGTGATTTTGTTAACCATTTCAGTCTATGTAGTCAATACTATGTGACAAATAGTACAACAGGTTTCATCTTAGTATTTGTTATAATTAATATAATATGTATATAATGTAAGTTTGAGCTCGGGTTAATGAGACTTGCTGGAGATGTCATTAAACTATCTACTGAAAGACAATACTCCCATCTCTCCTATACATTTCCATACATTTCCATACATTTTCATGTCATCAGGTTCAACTGCATTTCCCTTCATCATCCTTTTCAAATGTTTCCCCACCTTATCTTTGCTAATATTTTCTTCCTCCTTTTTTTAATTTCTAAGATATCCACTATTCATTTAATAGATCCTCAATATACTCCTTCCATTTTTCCCTCACTATCTCCTCACTTGTATTCTTTTGTTACTCTGTCCTGCCTCAGATCTGTTTGTCTTTTCAGAATTAACTTACTTGGGAGCAGAGGAGATCATTGTCAGCTCATAGACTCTTAAATATGTATCATCAATTCATCATGAACTAGAATAGTATTGCTGCGCCTCTTCACGTTACTAAATGGGGAAACCCAGAAGACTGGTGTGGAACACACAGGCTGAAGAGGCATTCAACATTAGCTCCTATACTCAAGCACCCCAATCCTAGTGAGCCTTTGGAAGTGGGTGTAGGAGCTGTACTTTCCCAACATGCATGTACGCTATGTAAGCTACCTGCCTACCATCCAGGGGAGAGTATCTACTAAGTACATCAGAGTTTCTGAGGGAAGTAACAACCTTTTGCCAAAATATATAGGTAATTTTAAAATATTAAAAGTAATCAATGAGGTTACTTATAAACGTTATTTGCCAATACCATAGCATGTGTCTAATTAGTTTCATGTTTCTCTTAATCCTCTGGTCACTGGCCTGTTGGATGAGGCTTTACCTGGTGCACCTGAAGCAGTGTGCTGCCTCCATTAAGGCGCACAGGGAGCAGTTAGGTGCCTTTCTCAATAGCACTTCGGCCAAGACTTGCCTTAAGTGGGGTTAAGGCAATCCTTTGGTTTTCAGCCCTCTATCCTATCCATTTAGCCATAGATGACCAAGCAATCTCGCGGTGGGGCTTGCCATGGCAGCCTGCCTTCCACGCCTGCCCAGGATCGTCATTCTTCCTGAATTCCTGAACTCTATCTCTGATCAAACAAATGACAACGCCCATCATGCGACAGACTCAGGTAAAATCAGCCTGCCGGGTTCATAGGTCAATCATTGAAAGCAACTCTGCACTATGTCACCAGAGTACTCACTATTTTAGCTGTTTTTTTTTTCAATATATATATATACATATATATATATATACATATATATGTATATATATATATATGTATATATATATATACATATATATGTATATATGTATATATATATATACATATATATATAGAAATTGTTTTCACTCACTACTTTGCATTGTCGCCTTTTGTGTTGCATACGCAGCATTTTCTCTTTAAATATTTTTTTTTGTGTTTTGACTGTCGCTTGTTTTTTGGCTATGACTTTTCTTTGTGTTTTGGCTTTAGTCTGTTGCCAGATCTCTGTTATTTTAGCTCTCAAAATTAGATACTGTTTGCTTTATTTCCATGTGGCTGGTTTAGGTCTGCTACAATAGTGTCTCTAAAACAAGATGTTGTTTTTCCTAAGAATCATCAAAATAATAAATATTAAATGCGCATATTAAAAAAAAAAGTATTATTTTAAATAAATTTGAGGACAGTGTGCAGCAAGGTCTTACTAAATAAATCCCCAATATTCCCTAAAATATTTGCTCACCCTTTCAAATGATCAGAATCAGGTGTTCCAATCACTTCTCTGGCCACAGGTGTAAAAAAACAAGCACCTAGGCATGCAGACTGTTTTTACAAACATTTGTGAAAGAATGGGTTGCTCGCAGAAGCAAAGTGGAACTGTGATAGAATGCCACATGTGCAACAAATCCAGTCGTAATTCTTTGCTCCTAAATATTCCACATTCAACTGTCGCCTATATTATAAAAAACTTCAAGTGTTTGGGAATGACATGAATTCAGCCACAAAGTGGTAGACCACCAAACTGACAGAGCAGGGTCAGCGGATGTGTGAAAATAGTTTCATGTAATGAGTTTCCATGATCAAGCAGATTAATATGTGAGTTAAGGCAGGTGAGCAAATACTTTTGGCAAGATACTGTATATCTATGTGTATGTATGTTTGTATATTGTAACAATGGGGAATTGAAAACGGGATTGAGATTAAAGTTTCCCTTACATAAAAAATATCTTGGTCAATTAGTGCTAGGAAAATAAACAGCTTGTTTCTTTATTCTAATTTCCTCCAAACTCAATTTTGTTATAGCAGAGCAGGCGCCAATAGAATTACCACCTGGGTAATTATTGGTTATAACACTTTATAAGGTGGTGAAGGCAGCACATGGGTAGCTCTGTCCCCTGATAGCCAGATGGTTCAAGGTTCGATTCCCAGGTGAGGCATCCTGGGACATTTCTACATAAAGCTTGCATGTTCTTTCGCTTTATGCAGGTGTTTCTTCTCACAGTCCAATATTATACATGCTAGGTAAACTGGAGATGTCATATTCACTACAGATTGTTTAATATGAATGTAACTTGTTTATGATCAATAAAACATCATAGTACTTGATGATTGATACAGTAGCTCCACCATTTCAACTGTGACCTTTGGGTGGATGTTTGTTGATGGTTCCTTTATTGTGGGTATAACATAGATACCATGGTGCCTGAACAGCGGATAAGTGTTGCTTTTACTGAAACACTGGTACCAAATTTCTGGACTTGAACTACACTATATTTCTGAAAGTATTCACTCATACTCACCTGTCTTGATTCACATGCAAGCTAATCCATAGGGTTCAATATGACTTTTTGCAGCTAGAACAGCTTCGACTATTCTGGGAAGACTGTCCACAAGGTTTAGGAGTGTGTTTGTAGGAATTTTTGACCATTCTTTGCATTTGTGAGGTCACACACTAATGTTGGATGAGAAGGCCTGGCTCTCAGTCTCCGCTCTAATTCATCCCAAAGATGTTCTATCGGGTACAGGTCAGGCCTCTGTGCAGGCCAGTCAAGTTCATCCACACCAGACTCCGTCATCCATGTCTTTATGGAACTTAATTTGTGCACTGGTGCACACACTTATGTTGGAAGAGGAATGGGCCCGCTGCAAACTGTTCTCACAAGGTTGGAAGCATGGAATTGCCCAAAATGTTTTGGTATGCTGAAGCATTCATACACCTGTGGCCATGTGAGGGGTGGAACACCTGATTCCGATAATTTGGATAAGTGAGCAAATACAATGTCATCTGTCAATTTACCCATAGCTGGAAAATGTTGCCTTTTGCTGTACAGTGGACATATCAACACTTTATATGTGAGAGCCGATGGCGATGTAATTGGGGCACTTTTATAAATGAACATATGCGCCCAGTCTATTTCTAATCCAGATGTTTTGTAGCCATATACTGTATTAATAAATACATAAAATTAAAGTGTCTGGGTGAGTCTGTCTAAGTTTAGCTGACTGGGTGTGTACTATGTACATATGTGTCCCTGCTTATGATTAACTACTCATGTAATCCTAGTTAAAGGATTTGAAAGAACAAATAAAGGAATTGTTTGGTGAATGTTTTATAAAGTTAAATCTAAAGTGGAAAGGCGTATTTAAATCTGTGACCTTTGAGTCTGTGTGGGCATCGGCATGGTTGAGATGTTGGTGCATGACATCTGTAAGTTTCCATAAATTACTGAGTCCAAACAAGACCAGCACTGTCCTGATTCATGTTTAATCAAGGATTGTGACTGTCAAGAAAAGTAGAAATGGAAATTAACAGCGAGAATAACACACATAATAATGGCACTTGAGCAGAAACTAATGAAACCTCACTATATTAGGAACCACGTAAAGAAATTATATAATTAAAAAACACACACAACTATGCCGAGCCGTGACCAAATTAAATGCTCTTTTTATTAGAAATGCCCAAGCCTTTAGAAATGAAAATTTTTTTAGGTAATGCAGTGCACAATCGCAACACATCGCAGTTTCTCCAGAAACTGTAATTTCTAATTTAATGTTTGAGATGCAGGACTGACATTGAAGAACATTCTCTAAAACTGGTTTGAGAAAATGTTGCATTGTAAAAATGCTATAAAATAAAAAATAAAAGTGTGCAAATGATTATGCTTTACGAAATGTTTGTCATTAATTAATTATGTTGTTGTTTATGATATTACTTCAACAGGAAGGTTTCAGCAAATCAAGTAAATGTGTTTAGGGAATATGAGTTTTATATATTTCAAAATTATTGTAATAAAAAAAACTTTTTTTTCTTTCTTAAACCTATCATTATATGTACTGTACGTGTTAGCTAATACTTTAATTGTTTAGATGTATAAGACTGTTGGCATCTTTATTGTGCCTAACACACCACAGTGTGTTTGTGCTTGCTTCCCAGCATCACTGTCTCCAAGGAATTAATGGTAATTAGAATGTCTTCTCTATTCATTCCGGCTTTGTGCTGCTCAATAATGCCAGCTCAGTCCTGAGTATTATTCTGGCTTTGCTCCCCTGTGGAAAAGTTCTGATGACTGAACGAAGCCCTTGGCCTTCTTCTTACTCTGCGCTGCTTGTTCCTTCCCTAGCTTTCTCTCACTCTCCATTTTACTATTACTTTTGAATGTGAAAGATAGATAGATAGATAGATAGATAGACAGACAGATAGATAGATAGATAGATAGCCTTCAGAACTGCCATAATTATTTGTGGCATATTTTCAACAAATGGCATTCTATATTTCTTGCTTGTAACAAGTGGTCGTGTGTGTTACAGTTGCCTTTCAATAATCTTGAACCATTCTGCCCATTCTCCTCTGACCGCTCACATTAAAGGCATTTTCGTAATCTCTTTTTTGGACCATTCTCTTAAACCCTAGATATTGTTTGCTTGAAATTCCTTGTAGATCAGCAGTTTCTGAAATACCCAAACCAGCAATTTTGGCACGAATAAACATGCAATGTTCAAAGACACTTAAAACACCTTTGTTTCCCATTCTGATGCTCGACCTCCTCTACATTCATAAATGTTGGAGCCATGTGATTAGCAGATCAGATATTGATGGTAACAAACAAACCGGTGTACCTAATAAAGTGGCAAGTGAATGTATTTACATACATACAGGGAGGTGTCATTTAGGTACTTTTTTTTACTAACTTCAAGTGAGCTTTATTTGTCTTTTACAGAAGAGAAGCTTCTCTCTGGTCTGGTTTAGATTGGTGTCATTCTGCAGAGATGAACTTGCATGCTCTTGGGATTAGTAAGAGTGACCTTTATGATTTTGGTCACCTCTTTTACCAAACAACTCTCCCTGTTACCTAGTTTGATAGAGCAGACAGTTCTAGGAAAAGTCCTGGTTGTCATAAACCTCTTTCATTTAAGAATGAAGGAGATCAGTGCAAAATTTCTTGTCTAGTTCTACAGACAGTTCCTTCCTCTTCATGACTTGGTTTTTGCACTGAAATGCATTACCATTATTAAGATATTATATAGAGAGTAGTGTATCCTTCCAAATCACATCTGATCAGGTGTAGTACAAGTTTATTTTGAAAAGTGAAAGAATCTGTAAACTTTACAAAAACGTATATACACATCTCTAAAGTGGACTATTAAACACCTTTTTTATAATTATTTTGTAGATAAAATGAAAACAAACATAAACTTACTTGACATGTGCATATACTGTATGTTCCCCTTCCCAAGGATAAGTTTCTATGCTTATATTGCTTGACCTAAGTGCAGCTTTTGACACCATCGACCACGCTATTCTTCTTCATAGGCTAGA
>JAOUQV010346094.1:0-10381 GCA_028565295.1 Aspidoras spilotus
TATCTCATCTGACAGCTATGCAGTCTGGGGTATTAGCCTTTACTTCACTGATAGCCAGACGCTGCATCTTGCGTTTGTGGAAATCTTCAAATCCCCCTTCAATTTCAATTTGGCTTAGAGATATGTTACAATTATTGAAAATGGAAAAAATTCTGGCAACCTCCAATGGCCGTATCACTAGCTTTTATGATAAGTGGCGCCATTTTCTTTTATATATTACATCACTGACCTCTTTATCACTGGACTGAGTACCTCTCCCTCTTTATTTATTTATTTATTTCATTATTATTTATTATTAAATAATAACGCAAGGCCGGTTCCTTAACCACAAGCCTACGACTGCCCCGACTGGTGTGGGGGTGAAACCATGTAGCATCGTTAGCAATAAGAGCAGAGTTGAACAACGACCTGTGCCATGTCCTCCAATATCAGGGAGTGCCAGGATAGTAAATATTTAATGGCTGCTTCTGAGAAAAGATCAGAGATCAAACTGTGTGTAAGTCCACATGCCTCTTTGTAAGCAGCCTTATTGCAGCCACAACTCTGTGATAAATGTAGCTGGAAACTGATGATGAAGCACGGTTGGAGAAATTTCACACAATTGACTCAAACCTCCATTACTAACCACGACCAAAAAAGACATAAAAAAAGCAGAAAATAAAGTAAGAAAATAAGAAATGAAAGATATCCGGACCAAGCATGCACAGCGTTCCCTCACGGGAAGCGGAAGGAGAACATTGCAACTGGCCACCTGCAGGTTCCTGCGCGCACTGAATATATACAGCCTTTCTGGTCTTTGACAGCAACTCTGCACTGCAAAGAATCCAGAAAATAGAACTTTAGTTATTCTTAATATATTATAACGCAATATAAATATACACACCTGTACTTGTACACCTTTATAGGTGTCTTTGGTTTCTGTTTGTGCCCTGCAGTAATCTGAACTTATTTGTTCATGGTGCACAGAACACAAATTGTTTTGTTGATTTTGGTGGCATACACTGTCAGTGTGGTGCTACCTTACTTGTACACATCCATTAAGAATTTCTCGCATCTTTTGGTATTTTTCGCTGGAGAAGGAATTTCCCATTTGATTGTGTTCATTTTGCGGAGCAAAGTTGTGTTTTGTTTCAGTAGTCTGTTAACGAGTAACAAAGATGTAAAAAAGTTATCTGTTGTGTTGGTTCTTCCCTTGTTCATAAACAGTTCCATTAATTTCATTAAAATGTTTTCAGACATACATTCTCCTTTAGGATGATTAGAGATTTGTGAGCAACTGCAGGGCCTGGCTCCAACACCTGCACCAGAACCGTTCTCGTGAGTTTATAACAGAGTACGTCAACGTAAAATGGCATCGAAGCAGGCGGAAGTCGGACAAGAAAACTAACCGGCATGCAGCGTATTTATAAGACCTAGTAAAGTTTTTGTTTGGAAGTATGCCTGCTTAGCCTGCTGCTGTTGTCTACTGCTATCGCCATCCTTACAGAGCAGCTGCATGCAGGACGTGAAGACTGTCACCTGCTGCAAGATATAAAACCAAACCGTACACTCTCACTGCTCTGTATGGCATTATTTTAGTGCCAAAAATAAAGGACATTTTTTTTCTGCATAAAAAGCGAACACCGTCAGCACACACCCTCCGGGCTTGCATTGCCTCAGAACAACGGCGCCATGATTGACTGAAAAGTCCTTTGTGATGGGTGTACAATAGTTTCCTTCAAAATATAAAAATTTTATGTCTCCGGTACAATAATCCTACAATTTTTACCTGGCAACACTGAGACTATAGGAAATCTTTACAGTCTTCAGATGTGTCTGGTTATGCTGGTTTGTGACTACTGTACATAATAAATGTTCGTTTTGTTTATTCAACAATAAATTTTAAAATAAGACAGGGTAATTTGATTATACACTAAAAGAGTTTTAAGTGACAAGTTATTAATAAAAGTTATCAAAATAAAAAATAAAATTCTGAAGTAATTATACACTCTAAACATATTTAAAGAGTAAGGCGCAAGACATAGTAGAATGTAAACAATGGCTTTAACCTCTTTGTGCAGAATCCCTGGCACGCATTGTTTACATTCTACTGTTTCATAGTTAAAGGAATGGCTATTTAAACATGTTTCTTCTTCTTCTTTCGGCCTCTCCCTTTTATCAGGGGTCGCCACAGCATCACAATCTTTTCCACTTTACTTTGTTCTATGCATCTTCTGCCTTCTACCTGCATGTCTACATTGACCACACATATATATTCGCTTTGGTCTTCCTCTCTATCTCCTGCCTGGCAGCTACATTTCTAACATCCTCCTACCAATATATACACTGTCCCTCCTCTGCACATGTCCAAACCATCTCAATCGGCCCTCTCTAACTTTGTCTCCCAATTTTCCAACCTGTGCTGTCCCTCTGATTTTTTCATTCCTAATCCTGTCCATCCTGGTCACTCCTAATGAGAACCTCGATCTTAAGCTATGCCACCTCCAGCTCTGCCTCCTGTCTCTTAGTCAGTGCCATTGTCTCCAAACCGTACAACAAGGCTGGTCTCACTTTGTTGTGTCATCTGTGGTGCTCTTTATTGGTATGAAACCATACTGCTGCTCACAAACAGTCACTGATTGTCTAACCCTAGCTTCAACAACTCTCCCCCAAATCTTTATTGTCTGACTTATTAACTTTATGCCCCTGTAATTGCTAGAGCTCTGCATATCACCCTTGTTCTTATAAATCGGTACAAGTACACTTTTCCTTCATTGCTTAGGCATAACTTCACTAACAAAAATCTCATTCAATAAACTAGTCAAAAATAATACTTCCATCTCTCCTATACATTTCCATACCTCTACCGGTATGTCATCAGGTCTGACTGCTTTTCCCTTCTAAATCCTTTTCAAAGCTTTCCTTACTTCATCCCTGATAATCTTTACTATATCCTCTTCTACTATTTCTATGCCTCCCACTCTTCTTTCCCTGTCATTCACTTTATTCATCAGCTCCATCTTTCCCTCACCCTCTCCTCACCTGTCAGTACAAATCCATTTTTATCCTTGACACTCTTTGCATAGTCCTCCTTCAGGACCACCCTAACTCCATTTCTCTTCCTATTCACACCATGATAGAACAGTTTAAAACCTGCACCAATGCTTTGACACCTGAATACCATCTCCAACCCCAATAAATAGGAATGCCAATAAGGAGTAGAAATAGGATTCAGGTGCACGCATGTGCCTCCGGAGAGGTCATGCACCCCAAAGGCACACACACAGAGTGGTTGCCAGGCAAACTACAGGGCACTGTGTAGAACCAGCGGTGCACTCACAAGTAGTTTTATTTTTTTTTTTTTTCGACCAGCTAGACGCTCTTGGGTCTCTCATCTGTATCATAAAGGAACAGTGTGACCCATAACATGGACCCAGCAGTCCCTGCCAGTCAAGAATGTGAATACTTGTCTAAGGTGCCCTCAAAATACTGGGATGTGTTTCAAGGGCTGATAAACGGGGTCCTTTACCCAGTGCTAGATGCACAGTTTTAGAATGAGCACATACCACCCATCTTAATGCCCATCCCGAAGTTTTGCGCACCACTGATTACATATGTAGGAGGTTATGGTGGCCTAACCTTAAACGAGAAGTTTGAGTATTCATTTCCTCCTGTGAAGTGTGTGCTCGGAACAAAACTCCCAGGGCCAGACCGCAAGGCCTATCTGCTGCCCATTCCATCTCGACCCTGGCCACAGCTCTAACTCGACTTTGTAACAGAACTCCCTCCCCTGAAAGGTAACACAGTAGATTTACTTGTAGTTGACCAATTCTTTAAGGCATGACATTTATTGCCCTGCCAAAGGCGATGTCACTATTCGAGTGCCAATTCAGCTTTGCACCACCTCTTTTCCCTTGGGACCATCCTTGCGCCAGGGCCAGTGGGTCTGGCTTTCTACCAAAGATATCACGCTCTGACAAACTGGCACCTCGCTTTGTGGGTCTCTTCCGTATCGAGCAGTGGATAAATCCAGTCACCTATCGACTGTCATTACCTAACTTGATGCAGAGCCACCCCACATTCCACGTTTTTCGCTTCAGGCCATACCTCTGTGGATCCAGATCTCCCCCCACATCATCCAAGGATCTAGGCCTACTCGGAAGGCTGTTAGATTGCCAAAAAGTGAGAGGGGGGAAGGTCCAGATCCTCGGGCGTGGGTGCCAGCCAGCCGTATCCTAGACCCTGAACGTATTCAGGACTTCTAAAGAGCCCGCAAAAAAAATGCAAGGCCCTCTTGAGCGGCCCCTAGAAGGGGAGCCCGATTAGGGGTGCATTGACGGCGCCAACCATGAGGGGGCATAGGCCGGTCTTGGCAGATGGCTCATTTGGTTAGTCAGCTCTTCCTCAGCGTGAGTGCAAGAGACACAGGTTTGATTCCAGCAGTGTACTCACAAAAAGTTTCTTTTATGTAAATATTTTTTTATTTATTTGTTATTTTATTTAAAATCTTCCCTCGTCCAGCCAGACACCCTAACTAGGAAGAAGACCACGGCAGAAGCGTTTCCACCATCGGGTTGTAGTGATAGAATTGAAAACATAAAGTACAAAATTAATACTGTAAAAATCTTTACCCGAGTAATCCAACTAGGATTAGTCAAAATATAACTAGATGTCAATATATTTACCTTGAACCAATGATTATGCTACTTTAATCCAGAGACAATTAAAAAGTGAATTTAACTAGATTCATCATCAAAATCTACAACATCTATATTATATCCCAACTTTACTACTGGAAAAATGTATAAATAATCAAACCTTTTATAAAAATTATACATTTTTGTCTCAGTACTGGCCATGTTCTTAAATCATTTAAATTTGCAGTTATCAAACCTTAAATTAAAAAACCTAAACTCGACTCCTGCCAGCTGTCAACAATAACCTTCACTTCCTCTCCAAGATCCCAGAAAATGTTGTAGCGCAACATTTATGTTCATGCTAAATAAAAAATATTATTTTTGAAAATTGGATTTAGGCCCCATAGTAGCACAGAGACAGCACTGGTTAAAGTCTGAATGATTTGCTTCCACCCTTATATTGCTTGACCTAAGTGCAGCTTTCAACACCATCAATCACGCTATTCATAAGATAGAAAATATTGTTGGAATTAAAGAACAGCTCTGTCCTGGTTTAGGACCTATTTGACTGATAGTTATCATGGCTACTATTTTATGCACAGTAGAGTAAAGGTTGGTGTCCCACACGTTTCTGTCTTAGGCCCATTACTATTTTCTATATATATATATGCTACCTCTGGGTAATAATATTTGCAGGCATGATACCAACTTCTACTGTTATACTGATGATACATAGTTATATGTGTCAGCCAATCCTGAGTAGAGACACCAATTTACTTAAGTTGAGAAATGTGGGAAGGACATTAGACAGTGGATGTTAAACAATTTTCTTTTACTTAATTCTGATAAAACTGAAGTACTGGTATTAGGGCCACAGGCATCTAGAAGTAAATGTTATGATATGTTACTATCTCTGGATGGTCTTTCAATTACACAATGTACAGATGGAAAAGACCTTGGTGTGATTATTGATTTTACCCATTCCTTCGAATCTCATGTAGATAATACCACCAGAATAGCATTCTTTCATCTTAGAAACATTGCTAAGATCAGAAATATGCTGGCACTGAATGATGCAAAAAAACTTGTCTATGCTTTTGTTACCTCTAGGTTGGATTACTATAATGCCATGTTGTCTGGTTGTTCCGGTAAGTGCAAATTGCAGATAGTCCAGAATGCAGTGGCCAGAATCCTTACTAAAACTTGAAAATATAAACATATTACCCCTGTATTACCCACACTGCACTAGCTACCAGTAAAATTTTGTATTGACTATAAAATACTTTTGTTCGCTTACAAAGCAGTTAATGGTCTCGCGCTACTGCACCGTAGTTAACTTTTAGTTTCTTATGAGCCACGTTCACTTTGATCAAAAGGTGCAGGCTATTTGCTGATACCTCGTACTATGAGAGCTACAGCAGGGGGCAGATCATTCTCTTATAGAGCCCCATATCTATTGAATAGTCTTCCAATTAGTGTTCAGGACTCAGACACAATCTCCGTCTTAAAGTCTAGGCTGAAAACCTATTTATTTAGCCAAGCATATCCTTCATATTATCATGAAGTTTAAGCAGAAGGCCTATGATGAGTTGTACGAGATGTTAGACAGTAAGGAAGGAGAGAAGGAGTTGTATTGCCTTGCGAGGCAGAGAGATAGAGCGGAAAAGGATGTGCAAATGTCAGGGTGATAAAGGATAAAAATGGTACTCACAGGCGAGGGGAGGATGAGGGAAAGATGAAAGAAGTATTTTAGGGGCTGATGAATGAAGAGCATGACAGGTAAAGAAGAGTGGAAGGCATAGAAATTGTGGAGGTATGGAAATGTATAGGAGGGATGGGAGTGTTGTTTTTGACTAGGTAATTTAATGACATTTTTGAGTGAATACATGCCTGAGGAATGGAGGGAAAGTGTACTAGTATTTATAAAAACAGGGGCATGAAGTTAATGAGTCACACAATACAGATTTGGTAGAGAGTCATTTAAGCTAGGCTTAGACAAGCAGTGACTGTTTGTGAGCAGCAGTAGGGTTTCACGCACCACAGATGCGATTTTGCTGATACAGAACTATAGAGAAGGTCAAAAAGAGCGAAACTGTGTCTGTGTGGATTTGGAGAAAGCATATGATAGGGTTCCGAGGGAGGAACTGTGGTGTTGTATGAGAAATTCTGAAGTGAAAAGTATGTTGGATTGATGCAGGACATGTATGAGAACAGCATGACAATAGTGGGATGTGCTGTAGGAGTGACAGATAGCTTCAAGGTAAAGGTGGGACTGCATCAAGGATTGGCTCTGAGCCCCTTCTTGTTTGCTCTGGTGATGGACAGACTAACAGATGAGGTCAGACAGGAATCAACATGGACTATGATGTTTGCAGATGACATTGTTATCTGTAGTGAGAGCAGGGAACAGCTTGAAGAGGTGGAGGTATGCTCTGAAAATGAGGGGAATGAAAGTCAATACTTGTAAGAAAGGATATATATGTGTGAATGAGAGGGACGCAGGTAGAACAGTCAGGCTACAGGGAGAAGTGTCACAAAGGTGCATGAAAGAGGAGGTCTGTGAATCTATTGATAGAAGGATATTAGAAATGGATTTGAAATGGATTTGATATATTGATGTATTTGATGTATTGTCCTTAAAACAAGTCAAAATGAGGCTCAGTATTGTCTGTGGCCTCCACATGTCTGTATGACCACCTCCTGTATGATCCTAAGGGATCTCCTCCCAGACCTGGACTAAAGTATCTGCCAACTCCTTGACAGTCTGTGGTGCAATGTGACTTGGTGGATGGAGCGAGACATGATGTCCCAGATGTGCACAATTGGATTCAGGTTGGCTGAATGGGAGGGCCAGTCCATAGCTTCAAAATCTTGCAGGAACTGCTGACACACTCCAGCCACATGAGGTCTAGCATTGTCCTGCATTAGAAGGAACCCAGGGCCAACCGCACCAGCATATGGTCTCACAAGGGATCTGAGGATCTCATCTCAGTACCTAATGACAGTCAAGCTACCTCTGGTGAGCACAAAGATATGCCACCCCACACTATTACTGACCCACTGCCAAATAGGTCATGCTGAAGGATGTTGCAGGCATCAGATCACTCTCCACGGCGTCTCCAGACTCTGTCACATCTGTCACATGTGCTCAGTGTGAACCTGCTTTCATCTGTGAAGAGCACAGGCCACCAGTGGCGAATATGCTAATCCTGGTGTTCTCTGGCAAATGCCAAGCGTCCTGCACGGTGTTGGGCTGTGAGCATAACCCCCATCTGTGGACGTTGGGTCCTCATACCATCCTCATGGAGTTGGCTTCTAACCATTTGCGCAAACACATGCACATTTGTGGCCTGCTGGAGGTCATTTTGCAGGGCTCTGGCAGTGCTCCTCCTGTTCCTCCTTGAACAAAGAGGTAGGAGGTAGCGGTCCTGCTGCTGGGTTGTTGCCCTCCCACGGCCTCCTCCACATCTCCTGGTGTACTGGCCTGTGTCCTGGTAGTGCCTCCAGCCTCTGACAGACACAGCAAACTTCCTTGCCACAGCTCGCATTGATATGCCATCCTGGATGAGCTGCACTACCTGAGCCGTTAGTGTGGGTTGTAGAAACTGTCTCATGCTACCACGAGTGTAAAAGCACCACCAACATTCAAAAGTGACCAAAACATCAACCAGAAAGCATAGGTATTGAGAAGTGGTCTGTGGTCCCCACATGAAGAACCACTCCTTTATTGAGTGTGTCTTGCTAATTGCCAATAATTTCCACCTGTTGACTATTACATTTGCACAACAGCATGTAAAATAAATTGTCAGTCAGTGTTGCATTCTCAGTGGACAGTTTGATTTCACAGAATTTTGATTTACTCTGAGTTATATAGTGTTGTTTAAGTGTTCCCTTTTTTAAGCAGTGTATATAAAACATACATACCATATACATGATTCCATAACTAACAATAATATATAACATTTAGAATAATAATAATAATCTAAGTGAATGGGCAGTCAGAGGAAATCTGGCGGGCGCCGGGTCACTGACATCTCCTGGCTCATACAAAAGAGTGGAGAATTAAAAAAAGGAAAATGGAATAGAGAGAGTTAGACATGATCAACTATCTAATGGACAATTCAAACACAAGTTGTGCAGAAAGCAAGCAGAAACTCTGGCAGACTAGCACTATGGTAGCATAACTACAGGGTAGAACCAGAAGGTGACACAGACATGAGGGAGCCCTGGCAAATAAAGCAGCCAGCCACTCCACTGTCAACAAAACTGAGTAATCTCATGAGAGTGGCCGGGCGATAGCATACAAACATCCCAGTTTACCAAAACACCCTATGACCATAAACCCTCCAGCTCTGAGCCCTGAACTATAGGGGACTATGAAGGATATGTTTGACTAAATAATTAAGTTTTCAGCCTAGACTTGAAGATTGTGTCTGAGTCCCAAACACTAACACAAACACTAACTAATAGTGTTGATGGTGGAGCACGCGAGAACACACGTGCAGCGGCCGCTCCAGACCAAAATGGTGTTTTTGTCCTTTAAGAGAGTTTTTCTTAATTTTTTCAATTCTTACCTCTGGTATATGGACATCGGAACTCCTCATGTCCATGTATATCTCCGTCAGACACTCCTTCATTACCGCAAACATACAATAAACAGCATAAAGGAAGATGTGTTGGAAAAACTACGCGACCTCGGCCTGCTACGGAGTCAAAGCCCTGAAGCCTCGCATTTCCTGATGCCGGGGACCGGGGGAAGAGACGTCGAAAGTGGTGCGAGCGAAAACAAAAGCGCGGTAAGCGAGTGGAAGTCCATGCTAGGCTAAAAACAAAGCCAACCGGTCCAGCTCTCCCGTCTCTCCTGCTCTCCAATGTCTGCTCGCTGGAAAATAAACTGGACTACGTCCGACTTCAGAGAACTACACGGTGAGAATCCAGGGACTGTTATGTTTTTGTTTTTCTGGAGACATGGCTCAATGACAGAATTTCGGATGCCGCCATTCAGCTAGACGTGCTAGCCACGTTTCGCGCCAACAGAAATTCAGCTCTGTGCGGTAAGACTTGCGGCGGTGGACTGTGTGTTTACATCAACACTGAATGGTGCCAGAACTCTGTGCTAGTCTCTAGTTCATGATCATCGCTGGTGGAGTTTATGGTGGTAAGATGTAGACCTTTTTATTTGCTGCGTGAATTCACCACGGTGTTCATTGTAAGTGTTTACATTCCACCCGACGCTAACGCCACGCAAGCGCTTTGTGAACTGTATGGATCTATTAGCGACCTGCAAAACACACACCCTGACGGACTGTTTGTTGTTGCTGGGGATTTCAACTATGCAAATCTAAGAAAGTTTTCCCTAAATTCCATTTCAACATTCTGCCGTCTGGAAAAAGGTATTGAAGCATTCAAACCCTCACATCCAGACTCTGCAAAAGTTTCTTTCCTCAGGCGATCAGACTCCTCAACAACTCCTGAACATACTCTCTCACTCACACACTCCCTGTTTAAAAAAATGTTCACAAAAACTTTTTACTACCTCATAAAGCACAATGACACTTTTATACAAAATTACAATATTTCCCACTTGTACTTACTTCTGTTTTTCACTGCATGTATTTATTGTTCGGTATTTGATTCGTATTTATTGTTTGTACTGTCCTGTATTTATTGTTTGTATTATGTTTACTCTTTGCACTAGTGCACTTTAATGTTGTGTGTAGCACCTTGGTCTGGAGGAACGTTGTTTTGTTTCACTGTGTACTGTA
>JAOUQV010346128.1:0-10379 GCA_028565295.1 Aspidoras spilotus
CTGCGTGCTGTTATGAATGTTCCTACCTAAGATAGAAACTTGTGGGACACCAAACTTTACCCTACTGCTCATAGAATAGTGGCTATTAACATCTACAAACTGATAACAGTCAGTCAAATAGGACCTGAACCATGACAGGGTTGTTCATTTAATTCCAACAACATTTTCTAGCCTATGAAGAATTATAGCGTGATTAATGGTGTAAAAAGCTGCACTTAGGTCAAGCAATATAAGCATAGAAACATAACCCAGATCAGAGGCCAGTAGCAAATAATTTTAACTAGCGCTGTCTCTGTTCTATGATGGGGCCTGAATCCTGACTGACAATTTTCAAAAATATTATTTTTATATAACTGCTGCGCTACAACCTTTTCTAGGATCTTGGAGAGAAAGGAGTGGTTAGATATTGGTCTAGAATTTGACAGCTGCCAGGAGTCAAGATTAGGTTTTTTTAATCAAAGGTTTGATAACTGTTAATTTAAATGATTTAGGGACATGGCCAGTACTGAGTGAGGAATTGATCATTTTTATGAGGAGTTGAATTATTTCAGGTAGGACATTTTTGAGTAACGTTGTGGATATGGGATCTAATATAGATTTACAAGATTCTCCTTCCATGTTGTTTGATGCACAAAAGGTTTGTCTGGCGCCATTTAAGCTCTAGTTTCCTGGTGGTTTTATTTTGGGGTCCGTGTGAAATCATTATACCATGGTGCTAGTTTTTTCTCTTTAATTAATTTTTCTTTAAGTGGGGCAACGTTATCCAGAGTACAACAAATTATTAAATCTAGGTGCTCAGTTGCCTGATTAAGCTCAGTAGAGTTGAAGGCGATACAAACAGAGTTGATAAATTTGGCAGTTTACTAACAAAATTATCTGCAGTACTTGTTGTATAACTCAATAAGTTTCTCTTGAGCTCTTTAATTTTATTATACTGTACATTACATTGTGGGTAATACAGTGCTGGTATTCAAATTTTGTTTTGTTATTGAGTCTTCTTTGCTGTTGTAATACTTAAGTTTGCCCAAGGTATTAATAAAGGGTTATGGGACGTTTGTTGGACCAAAGTGCAGAGAGCTGATAAAATAGGGGTCCAAGACTCCAGCATAATACAAATTTTATTTAAATAAGAAACATAAGAGAAACAAAAGACCAGCCATTAGAGAGCACAAGCCAGTGTATTTGTAGTGCTTAGTCCCAAGCCCGGGTAAATGGTGAGGGTTGCGTCAGGAAGGGCATCCGGCATAAAACAATTGCCAAATCAATGATGCGTGTTCTTTAGTGATGATGAAGGGAGAGGCCGAAAGAAGAATAATAATAAGAAGAAGAGAAACGAAAGCGTGACGCGTACACACAAACTGAGAGGAGAAAAGGGCCGTGGCTACACACACACGGTGCACACAACCAAAACTCAATGTAATGGCGGTGTGGCTGCTTACACACACTCACACAGGCAAAATAGAAAAAGGCTGATCTTAAAAGGAGCGGTGTGTGTGCAAACCAGGAACAGCACACGTAAAATACAAAACCCTAAAAATAAAATCAAAAGACACATGTAAAACCATTCAGCACGTTCATAACCCGATCAGAGAGTGCGCCCAAAACACACACACATATAAGAAACGCTCACATGTCACATAAACAGATAAAGGGCACGTTACAACTCGATCGGGAAAAAAAAATAATAATTAAATAGCGCCCTACTACCCCCACAAACGGGAACGCGCTGGACACACAAACATGGCATATCTGTCTCAAGGTGAATGTGCCGCACTTGTATGGACAGCTCGTAGCCCACGACAGAACGCATCCACACAGAAATACACGCACACAGAAACACAGAGAGAGGAGAATAAAGAGATAGGGTACTCAGAGAGGCAATATGCGCAAGAAAACATTGTAGGAGTCGCACCCCACTTTACCTGTACCTGAAACATATATCTCAGCCTAAGCCTACCCCCGGGAACCGCTAATTGGCTTCGGAATACTATTGTTCCTGACTAACTCACAGGTTGGTGAGAGAGTTAATAATGGTACAACACCAGAGTCTGAGATCTGAGCTGCTTAAATGACAGACTCAGGTGTCACTATTCTGCGCCTGATTGCCGCTGTGGCATCAGTCACCATGACGCTGCCTTTATTAACTGCTGCCTACAGCAGAGTAACAAAGTGCGTCCCCTGCTGGCTGGCAACGTTATCTAACGCTTAGCTTATAACGCTTAGTTTATTTATAAATTGTGTGATTTTTCAGCATTCTTATAAAAGCAAGCATCAGAATTGGAAAGAAATGCTGTTTAAGTGACGTTGAATGTGGCATGTTTGTAGTAATCTCAAGGATTACACAGTATGGCTTGAAAAAGAGCAAATCCTGTGAGTGGCAGTTTTTTGGGAAAGTTAATGCCATAAGTTAGAAGTAAATGTCCAGATTGTTTGCTGCTTATAGAATGGCACTAGTAACTCAGTTAAACATTTGTTACAACCATATGAGCATTTCTAAATGCACAGCATTTCAAAACCATGAAACAAAAACAGGACAGAATTAAAAAAACAAATATAAAATCATGCCTTGTAAGGTAGAATAAGAATAGGCTTAAATTATGATAATGGGGAGAATATGAAAATGTTACACATGAAGGGCCCAAGCTGTCCTAAGTGGGTATCAAACCTATTACTTTCTTATAGTGGGGCAAAGGTGCGCCCCAGTTGTGCCATCATGACACAGCAGTGGCTCAGGATTTTGGTGGAAGTGTTAAGGTGTGGGGAATATTTAGTGAAACACTCTAGGTCTGTTGATACAAATTAGTTTATTGAAAAAGATAATGATTTCATGTGGGGAAATTGTATATTTGAATCAGGTATGTGCAGCACTCAAATCTGCAGTGAATGCTCATCAATACGATTGAATGTCTTTTATCACTGTTTCCATCACCTTGCTTAATCAATTCCACAAGGATTTAAGGCAATTCTGAAGGCAAAATGGTTCAAAATTGTATTTTACATGTTAACTAGTAACCAGATTATGATATAGTACTGTGTAAAAGTCTTAGGCACATATTTGTTTTAGTAGTACAATTTTTAGAGATGTTTAATATTTTTAAATAATTCTACATTGAGTCACAGTTTACAATGATATTATGACTAATTTACCAATAGAAATCGATGTACATTAGTAAAGGACACAGTAAATTTTATAACACACCGCATTTCAGAAAAAAATAATGAGGGCTGCTGGGTTTTATAATAATAAAAGATACAAGTGTGACAGTCTGCAGTCTCCAGAAGAATTGTCCTAGATTCTCCAAGCTAAAAACCTACTTAATGATCTCCGTCTAAAACTGTACAAATTGTACCTTGGAGCAGTTTTAAATAGAATTACACCCTAGACAGAGACTTCCTCCTAGACAACTCTGACAACTAGAGTTTCTTCTAGAGTGACAACTCTTTCCTCTGTCTCTTTTCTTTCTATAGCTGCCACTGTTCTGAACTCGGTCCACCCACAGCTACAGGCACCTGCGCAGACCCTCCTGCAGCCTCAAACTGTTGCACTGCAGTCTATTCAGCAGACTCAGGCTGCTCCAGCTAGCACTGCTACTGGAGCTCCAGTAATGCACAAGGTCACTGAGACTAGTTCATCAGCTGCAACACTTCAGACTACAGGTCTCACCATTAACCCTGCTCTTGTGAGTTACTGGTCAAATTTAATTCAAGCCTATTAATCAACATTGAATCATTGATAGCTCTCACTCTCTCTCTCTTCCCTGCTCTCTCTCTTCTCTCTCTTTCTCTCTCTCTGCGCATGTGCAATGGAGACGCGAGTATAGCGTGTTAAGCGTGTGTGAGCAGTTGGTTTTGTGCCATTCTCTTTTTTTCTGACATTTAATGTCATTCTTTTTTTGTAGTGTGAGTGTATATTTGTTTGTTTTTTGCTTGTAGTTTGTGTGTGTGTGTGAATGTGTGCAGCGTGTTTGAGAGCATAGTGGTGCAGAAAAAGCCATATGAAAAGTCAACTCGCCGGCAAGGGGTGCAGGTGGTGTGTTCGGCGAGTGTAGATGAGTGTTGTTTTGCAGTCGGTAACGTAGTCGGGTATGAGAACATTGTCACTGCCTAACGTATGAACAGTGCGATTGTTATCTTTCTTAATAATATAACTAAAGTAAACACATTGATTCAGAATGGCATTGTAATAAATAACGAGTTAAAACTAGTTTTTCCTGGCTAATGTCCCTCCATTCATAGCTAATGAAGATATTGCTGAAGAACTAAGTGGGTATGGACGTCTGGTTTCCCCATTAAAAAATCCCCCTTGGCTGTAAATCCCCACTGTTAAAACACCTGGTTTCTTTCAGAAGAGTTGTTTTTATGATTTTTAAAAAAGGTGTTGAGTTTAGTGCTGAAATTCAACGCAGATGGCTTTGGTTACAACATCTATGTCACATCAGAAAGTGACCTGAGATGTTTTGAACGTGGTCAAACAGGCCATCCTGAAAATGTTTCTGGTGATCATGGTGACAAAACTTGACCTGGAGAAGTCCTGCTCAGCCGAATCGGACCTGGGGAATCTAAGCTCATCGGGACCCGGTATAGGGACCCCAAAGCAGTGCTGGAGCTACCAGCAACAATGGAGTCGGATTTAGGGGCGCAGAGCCCCTGGTCAGAGACACGGGTCACCACAGTGGTACAGTGGGACGAGGGAGATATGGAGATAGAAGATGATCCCTTCTTTAAGGTACAGACTGTGATGATTATGTTTCTGATGATGAGTTTGAGTTTACTTCTCAGGGAGAAAGGGTACCAGTTATTCTGCTGAAGATAGAAGTAGAACCAAGCACCAGAAAAATGTGGTTCTAGAGGATTATTTCCCAGACTTTAAACAACTGGTTCTTGATATCTAATATTTTAAAACAGAAGGAGCATTTGAGAAGTTGGAACGTTTTAGATTGTTAATAATTATCAACAAAAGAGCAAAGCTGTATGAACTTGTAAAACAGAAGCGTATTAATGTGATTATGCTACAGGAAATACACAGTAATTTTGCTAATGCTGCAGGACTGGGTGAAGGAGTGGGACGGTTTGGTGATTTTAAGTCACAATACCCTACAAAGTGCTGGAGTCGCATTGTTTGCTCATAATTTTATTCCTGTTTCCTATACGGTCGAAGATTTTTTTTAAATGGAAGGCTTTTAAAAATAAAAACATTTTATGAGAATGAGGTTTTAGTTTTTATCTGTGTATGCTTTCACTAACACAGTGGAGAGATTGGTGTTTTTAGATAAATTAAATGATGTTATTGCTGGCTGCAACACTGACGAAGTTCAAATTCTTGGTGGAGATTTTAATGTCACAGCTGATAATTTAGATGGAAATAACATAGAACCTCATCTAACCTCCCATAAATGCCTGTGGGAGATGACCGAAACCCACGAGCTATTTGATGGCGAATGCTAAATAAACAACAAAGACTGTACATGTGGGTTTACACTATGGAAAATAGGCTCTCTTTGGCAAGATTAGACTTATTTACACTTTTAGTTGAGTTTTACACATCAGTTGAGTTTTTACAAAATGTTTTATTATCCCAGTAGGCATTTCTGACCACAGCATGGTTCAGTGTTTTTTCAGTAAGAACAATATAAAACCCAAGAGCGCTTACTGGCACTTGAATACTGCACTTTTAGAAGACACACATTTTAGAGCGTCTTTTATTTGTTTTTGGAATACTTTTAAATCAGAGAAAATGTATTTATGTTCTTTACAGCAATAGTGGGATGTGGCTAAAACAAAAAATTCACATATTCTGTCAACAGTACACTTTAAACGTCACGATGTACATTATCAGATCTCTGAAAGCTCTGGAGATAGAAGTAGTACTCTGGAAGTAGTGGAACTTCAGTGTTTGGAGGCCACAGGAAATCAAGGGCATATTGAAGCTCTCAAACAGAAAAAGAACATAATAAATGACCTGTTGGGCATTCCAGCACAGGGGGCGCTGGTCCATTCGCGTTTTAAAAGTGCGAATGAGATGGATGCTCCTTCTAAGTTCTTCTTTAACAAAAAAATGGACAGAAAATATTTATACATGCTTTGCGAGCAGAATCAGAGAGGCTCATCTCCGAACCCGCTAAAATTCGCAAGCACACAGTTCACAGATGCTGGAAACCTTCGGATTCAACCCAGGTTTTATTACCACGATCAAGATATTGTACAGTGAAGTTAAAAGCCTTCCTCTGTCTATATGCATATGCAGATGATCTGGTTGTGGCGGTAGCTTTAAAGACAGACATTAGTGTTTTAATTGACATTTTAAAAGATATTATCATCTGCAAAAGTGAACTGGGGCAAAAGTGAAGCAATTTTAGTAGGGGAGTGGGGTGGTGCTGAGCCAACACTACCAGGAGGTTTATTGTGGAGAAGGGGATGTTTTAAATATTTAGGTGTGTACCCCTAAGATTTTAAGTAAACATTTGGAAGGCACTGTGAAAAGTGTGAAGGGCAGACTGAGCAGGTGGAAACGGCTGGTCCCAATGATGTCATACAGAAGACAAACGCTAGTGATCAACAACCTCACTGCATCACTCCTGTGGCACAAGCTGGCGTGTGTGGATCCGCTGCCAAGCCTGCTAGCTAATGTCCAGGCCCTGCTGGTGGATTTCTTCTGGGACATGCTACACTGGATTCCTCAGAGTGTGCTGCATTTGCCAAAAGAGGAGGGGGGCAGGGGCTTGTGTAGCTAACTAGCCGGGCTGCTGCATTTTGCCTCCAGTTCATCCAGAGACTCCTCGCTGGACCCCGGAATCTAGTGTGGAGAACATAAGCCTGTGGAATATTATGCACAGTGGGAGGACTGGGACTGGACAGAACTTTGTTTTTAATGGATATCAAAATGCTGGACATTAGGGGATTACCTCCATTTTATCGTGGACTGTTTAAAAACTGGAACTGTTTTAAAAAAGCGAGATAAATGTTTTGGAACAGTGCACTGGCTGCTGGAGGAATCTGTGATCTACAGTGCACAATTGGACATCTTTGGCGTACCTGGTGGATCAGTGTCTAGGATTCTGTGCTCATCAGGGATCATCACACTTTGGCTACGGGTGAATATCACAGGGACTGCTCTTGCAAACGCAGACAATCTGGCAGAGTGTTTGGGACTAAGGTCCATGCGCATTGCAGATAAGCTCCTTCACAGATCAGCCCTGACATTAGAGGGGCACAGAATACATGGTATTGTTTCTGTGAATGATTTTATTTCTATTTTAAATCCTGACATGACAGATAAGTGTCCATTCTGTTCACTAAGAGAAACAGTATTTCATGCTTTTATCCACTTATCCAGGCTACAGGCACTGTTTACTTTTTTACAGAACATTTTATGACTTTTTAATATTGGTTTTACTAAACAATTGTTCATTTTGGTTTTAAATACGTCAGTAGGGACAGACTCAAATGCCAGCTAATCAGTTTGATCCTTGGTCAGGCCAAGATGGCGATGTACATGAGCAGAAAGAATAGAGCTGGAAAAAAACACAGACTACGATGCTGTAAGAATCCTCACAAGAACAATAAAGTCAAGAATTTGGGGTGATTTTAATTTCTACAAAACTATCTATGGTGGATTTGGAGAAGTTTAATATGGTGTGGTGCTGTGAGCAAGCTCTCTGCTCGATAAAAGAACAACAAATCTGTTTTTATATTTAATCTTTTTAAAGATGTACCATTGAACTTAATTATTGACATCTTTTTTACTAATCTTTATTTATCAATTTATTTATTAATTTTTAAGATTGAAGTTATGCTGATTTAATTTATCTGACTTGACGTCTCTCTCTCTCTCTCTCTCTCTCTCTCTCTTATATTAAATACAATATATCTATAGTAAATATAATAAAAATTTAAGCTCATTATTAATAAATATTTACATATCAAGTTTAATCTTGTTCATTTATTTTCTGGTAAACAACAAAAAGTAAACTTGTTGTACTCGAAATATATTGAGAAAAATCCTAACTGAGGAAAAATTTCGGGAACCCTGACCCTAATAGCTAATACTACCCCCCTCTGACCAAAATAACTTCACTGAGATGCTTCTTGTAGACATTGTCTTGAGAAGAATACTTTCTACTGTAATATGTGATGGGCTTTTACTGGACTCTCCATTCCTTCGTTTTCAGCCAGACATTGGTGGATTTATATGTTACGGGTCATTGTCATGTCTTGAATTTTGTTACAGATTTGGGCATGTTGATTAAAATGTATTCTATATTCTGTGCAGTAGAATGGCTGCCTTCAAGTTCTTTAGAGATATTTTTAAATAGCCCGGCTCATAAGTTGCTATAATCTTTTTTTCTGATGGCTTCAGTTCTCTCTTTCAGTCTCAACATAGTGTTTAGTCTCGCTTCAACAGTCAGGTGAATACCCAATTTCCGCTATAATTATTTGACATTAATATATTTTGAAATCCACAAAACAGTGAATCCGCAATAATCGAACCACAAAGTAGTGAGGGAACATTGTAGACCCCTTTGAAAAGTAAGATATTCATCAGTATCTCAGTAAAAAAAATAAAAGAACAATTTACAGAATTGTGATACTTTTTTTTATAATCTAATACCACAGAATTATTATAATATGTCATGAATTTATTGGAAGCATCCATTAAACATTCACAGTGCTGTTGGAAACAGTAAGTGAAGCCTTGTATTTAATAACTTCTCGAACCTCCTTTGGCAGCAATAATTTCCAACAATTGTTTCCGGTAGCTGCTGAAAACAGTAAAAGTTGGTGGATAGACACCCTGATATTATTCTGTAGTAATCCTTCATAAACTTGAGAAGTAATTTCTCTCTAATTATTGGCAAGCGGTCCAGACCACAACACATAGACTGAAAATGTTCAGTAGGTTAGAAAATCATGGGGAAGACATGGGCAGTCATTGACACACTCTACAAGGAGGTCATTGCTAAAGAAGCTGGCTGTTCACAGAGTGCTGTTTATGCAGCAATTCGTGTTAAGTGCATTTACTGTACATACTTTTCAGTAGGCCAAAATATCTGTATTCAAATTCTGTTTATTCAATTGGTCTTATATTGTGGGCATTGGCTGTAAGACATAATTATTAAAACTAACAGAAATAAACACTTTAAATAGTTCTCTGTACTTGTAATTGAATTACTGAAATAAATCAACTTTTTGATTGGTGCTGGTCATAAAATCAAAATAGCATGAAAAAGTTTATTTATTTCAGTAATTCCATTAAAAAATGAAACTTGTCTATTATACACATTCGTTACAGACAGACTGATATAATTCAAGTGTCTATTTCTTTTAATTTAATGATTATAACTGACAACTATTAAATTATTCAGTATCTTAGAAAATTTTATTATTACTTTAGACAATACAAAAAACGATTTTTAGAAATTCTTTCTAACTGAAAAATATGAACATGAAAAGTATCAGCATGTACAGCACTTAAGTCGTAGTTTTGGCTCCTTTTGCCCGAATTAGTGCTCCAATGACTCGTGGCATGGATTTTATCAGTCTGTGGCACTGACTCAGGTGTTATGAGAGCCAAGGTTGTGGCGATAGTGGCCTTCAGCTGTACTGAATTGTTGGGTCTGGCGTGTCGCATCTTTCTCTTAACTACACCCCATATATTTTCTATAGTGTTAAGGTCAGATGAGTTTGCTGACCAATTAAGAACAGGGATACCTTGGTTCTTAAACCACGTACTTGTAGCTTTGGCACTTGTACCAAATCCTGTTGGAAAATTAAATCAGCATCTCCCTACAGTTGGTCAGCAGCAGGAAGCATGAGGTGTGCTAAAACTTCCTGGTAGACAGCTGCATTGACCTTGGACCAACATCAGCAAATGAAATGGCTCCCCAAACTATCACTGACTGTGGAAACGTTAAACTAGACCTCAAGTGACATCGATTCTTTTCTATTTTTCCAGACTCTGATACCTTGATTTCCAAAGGAAATGCAAATTTTTCTTTCATCAGAGAACTTTGGAACACTCAACATCAGTCCAGTCCCTTTTGCCTTTAAAAGCTTTTGACACCGTTGATTATTATTTCTTACAGCCAATGAAAACCCACAATTATTATCTCAGAAGATTATGTACGACTACATATATATGAATGCATATAATTTACAAGTTTTAATCTTTTGAATGGAATTATAGAAATAAACCATCTTTTTATGATATTCTAATTTTATTACCAGCACCTGTGTGTGTATGTATGTATGTATGTATATATAATACTCTTAAACACAGTATAAAAAACTTAAATTAGGTATTTATGATTAAGGAACCAGCCTTGCGACCGGAAGGTCCCTGGTTCGATTCCAAGTACCAACAAGTCATGGCTGAAGTGCCC
>JAOUQV010346227.1:0-10373 GCA_028565295.1 Aspidoras spilotus
GCCCTACACCATACTAATAAATTATTGTGGTCTAAAACCAGGTGTTTCAGTTTCATTGTCTAACCCCTGTATATCATTCTGGTGTAACGAATGTGTATAGTATAGGAGTTTAACTTTTGTATGAAATTACTGAACTACTTTTGATGATTTTCTAATTTTACTAATTTCGTTAAAGCAAAAAGCAGCAAATCCATATACCACTGACATTAAATTAGAGAAATAAACCTAACGCATGTATTCTGTGCTTCCCCTCTCTTTCTCCAGACTCTGATACCTTGATTTCCAAAGAAAAGGCCAAATTTACTTTTATCAGAGAACTTAACTTTGGACCATTCAGCAGCAGTCCAGTCCCTTTTGTCTTTAAACACTTCTGATGCTGTCTTTTGTTCAAGAGTGGCTTGACACAAGGAGTGCGACAGCTAAAACCACTGTCTTTCACATGTCTGTGCCCGGTCATTCTTGAAGCACTGACTCCAGTGGCAGTCTAGTTTTTGTAAATCTCCCCACATTTTCGAATGTGTTTTGTTTCACAATCCTCTCCAGGGTGTGATTATCCCTATTAGAATATAATATTCTAATTTTCTGAAATACTGAATTTAGGTATTTTATTAGTTTTCAGTAATAATCATAAAATTAAAAGAAATAAACATTTAAAATATATCAATCTGTGTGTAATGAATGTGCATAATATACAGGTTTCTCTTGGAATGGAATTATAGAAATTAATCAACATTTTCATCATATTCTAATTTTATGGTCACCTTTATTGCTTTATTTTATGTTGCATAGTCATACACTATTAAACCAATAGTATGTGGACATCATGTTGAGAAAAATGCTTATAAAAACACTGACTCTTAATATTCAATAGGCGACAAACATTTTATATTTTAGCTGCAAAGGGGCAGTTTATTAAATCTTAATTCAGAACACAGAAAAATTTACAGAGGTAGTTGCATAACACAGCTCTGGGTATGCCTATATTTTCCTGTATCCAATATTGACATACATTTTAAACAAATCTGTACAAATTGGAATATGGCATTTCAGTGTTTATACAGCATTTCCAGATATTGTGTGTTTAAAAAACTAGGAAAGTAAAAACTCTGTGGTGTGTCTGTTAAGTCAGAGAAATGGTGTAGTTTGCCAGAGGCAATGATTTAAGATGCAGTGCATCTTCTTGTCTCTGTAGGAGAGATCAGCACCTATCAGGATGAGATTGAGATAGAACTGGAGAACAGCAGGCCTAAACCGAGGGGAATTTATGCCATGTATGCAGGAGAAGGTACTGTATGCTTCTTCAGGTGTTTATTTTCTAAAAATATACAGTTGTATGCATATTAAAGTGTTTTTATTTTTAAAGCATGATGCACTGGTTGTTTATTTATTTTTCCTCTAGTAGTGTGTGATTTGGTAGCTAAATTAGATAGCTCGTACATGCATTTCATTTAAAATTATCACGGGAAGTAATTATAATGACTCTTGTTTATTACATTTACAAATCACAGATGATGTTTCTCTGGTGCTAAATCTCTCGGAGGATGAGGACATGGACGATGAGGATATAGAGGCTGCAGCTCAGCACCTCAATAAAGACTTCCGCAACCATGTACCTGAACCAGAGCATGGCCCTCAGGGGGGCACTGAAGAAGAGGCGCGAGATAATGAGGCAGCAGAGCCACCTAGAGGTTACACCAGTGTGCCCCTGTCTTCACTGCTTGGCCCATTTCCAAGCGCTGCCAGCCTCGGCCTCACAGAATCTATCCGCCATTGCATGACTGAGGAGGGGGAAAATGGTGAGTGACTAGCTAGTGGCTAGCTCTGTTTTTGTTAAGGTCTAATTAGATAAATATTTTATATGTGGCTATACAATTTGTTCATGGATAAATAAACAGGAAATATGATTATATAATTAAGGTCATAATTCATTCATTATATTTTACTTTTGCTGGTTTTACCGATACATTACTGAGGGACAATATACACGGACAGGCACGACAAACGTGCACAGTGAACGCACACACTGAACGTGCACCGGAACCCATTTCCAGCTCCGAATTAAAGACGGGCTAATTATAAGCTGATATGGTCCAATGTGCAAAGCACATGCCCTCAGGACCCACACCGCCACGCCAATACACACACAGAAACGAGCAGACATACATACAGTGACACTAGGACACAAGTGGCAAGTCACAGCCCTAGCGCGACCCCAGGGAGGATTTTAGTCCCAGTCTAAATAAAAGGCTGCACAGAGAAAATATTCTTAAATAATAGTTGGAAATGTAAATTTTTGCCAAATTCTTCTGTTTCACCAGGCATTTAATAACTAATAAAAAAACTCCTCAGACGTAACATTTCATAACATTGTATGTAAATAATATTTACTTACTAAAAAGCATAAATCATCCTAATGCTAATTGTTTGTATCCTGTATATTATGAAATGTTTATATTAAAGATATTTTTTGCTGTTATTACAGAGATAAAGACGCCACAATAACCCATTAGTACATTAGGTTTTGTTTGCTATCTAATTTGTTATTAGAATTGGTTATAAATGAATTCTGCACTCGAAGAAAGACAATGTTTACATCTCATTTATTACTATAATCCTTTGTTAACACAGCACCACTGAATTATCTGTTTCACGCAAATTTTGAGTTTGCTGCAGGTCCAACTATTTTATTGATTTATTTTCCTTGTCTAAAGATATGTGTACAGTTTAACACATGTAGATGAAACATGAAAATGCAAGGTAAAATTAGACCTGATAATATTATCCGTATTAGTTTTATAAATCTTGTCTCATTCTGAAAATGTTACATAGAAGCCTAGACAGGGCACTACTCTATTTTAGGGCACACACGCTCTCACACACTAATGCCAATTTAGAGGCACCAATCAGCCTACAGCATACCTTTTGGAATGTGGGAGGTAACTGAAGCACAAAGAGAAAACCTCTGCGTACACGAATAGGGAACATGCAAACTCCACAACAAAAGGCCATTCTGTAGGACATTCTTTCTGTAAGGCGGCAGTAGTACCCACTGTGCCAACTTTTAAATGGACTCATGCACTCATAATGGACTCATGCTCGTTTATATGTGATTAGACATGAGGAAATCAATACATAAACGACTAGTATTTAATTATTGTTTGTTGCCAGTACACTAATAGGTACAGCATATTAGCTAGTATTGATATACAAACATCAATGTAATTGATCTTGACTTAGTTAGGATTATAATTAAAAGCAGGATTCACTCAAAGAACATTAACCTTGAGGTAATGTGGCTTTGTCTTATGTGCTGTTTGGTCAATTGGCTCTGAAGTTTAACTATATAGCGATGATGTTTAATTAATGGTCTCTTTAGTAACACCTAAAAATCCAATTCAGTCTGTTTAGCCAAGCATTACTGTATTACCAGCACCTGCTGCCTATTTGAATTCTCGCCATTCACTTATACCAATAAACCCTAATCTTTTCCGTGTCACTGACCTAGATTGTGTTATTGGCCTTTTACTGGTTGGGGCTACACCCCACCTCAACCCTCAGAGTCATTCCTGGAGCAGCCCGTCATGAGGGTGCACAGCTGTGTTACAGTCTGGAAGTGCAGTGTTCATGAACTTTTCTCTGAGTGGCAGTGAGCCAATATATTACTCCCCATAATCTCTGTGCATTGTGTCGGGGAGGCTGATGACTCTGCAGTTGCAAAATCCTCTTAGAGTCTCTGGTAAACTTTGCTTCATCTCCTCTGCAGAAACAGAAATCCTTCTCCTCACAATAATCACAACAAAATGTGGAGCAGACTGCAAAATCTCAGCTTCTGCAAACACTCACCTAATGATTTTTATTTGGACTATCATGGACTAAGACATGGGCAAAAAAGGGTTTACCTGCAGAGTGTGGATAAGGAATTTATTTTTAAGTTAAGAAATAGAGATGTCTGAATGTTGAAGTGGGGGAAGTGGTAGACACTGGTGGAAAAAGTTTGAGCCCGGGTTTGAGAAAGGGAGAGTTTTCAAGAATGTGCTTTTGTGCATTTTTGAAAAAGGGGGAGTCAGGGAGAGAGTGATAAATAGAGAAAGTGACCGGCCAAGCTGCAGTGTGTGTGTCACCCCACTTTCTGTTTGTGTCACTTTTAACTTTCCTACCCTTGGTCACAGGCACAGAAAAGAAAGAACACAAACTTAGTTGCACAGCCTTGTTCCTTTCTTCTCATTAGTGTCTATTTAAAGCAGCTCTATTTCTGACTAGCAGACCACCTTTAGCCCTGAAAAGGGTTGTAAGTGTTATGCTTATGCAATCAAAAAGTGTTTTTTCACGAATGCCAGAGATTACTGAGATGCTATATAATGAGCCCACAGAGCCCATGTTTGTTTAGAAATTTGAGGTTTAAATGCGAGAAGATCCCAGGTTCGAAACACGGTTTTCTTTGGGTACTCCGGTTTCCTGACGCATTCCAAAGACATGTATGACAGGTTAATTGGTGTCTCTAAATTGCCCGTTAGTGTGTGAATGTGTGTGCGCCCTATGATGGATTAGCGCACTGTCTTGTGTTGTCCACACTGTTTCTGGGTGGGCACCGGCTTTCCCGTGACCCGAAAACTAGGATTAGGCACGAATAGAATATGAATGAACGAATGTTTACTTTAATTGAAATAAATAAATTATCATTGTGGAAAATGTACAACTTTAGATGTCTCAAGTTAAACTGAAGTAGTAAAAATTGCTTGAAATTGAGCTTGAAAGTCACTCTGCACAAAGAGGCTAAAAATGTTGTCTTATCCAATGAGAAATGACTGTCTCTGAAAAACTCTCGCACTTTCAAATGGGCCCTTGGTAAGAAGTGAATTAAAGATAGTTTTAAATAGATCTCAAAACTCTTTAAACCACAGATTACATTCAGTTCATATTATTTGAGAATACAAGACAATATTTGTCACATATACATTATTGAATTTCTTTTCTTCACAGAGCCCATGTTTGTTTAGAAATTTGGGGTTCAAATGCATGATCTGGCACCCCTGGAACTGAAAGGGGTTAATGACCAAACAGTGGAAGCTTATCAATAGTGGTGCCTGAACCCACAGCTTTCTGATCAGTAATCCAGAGCCTTAAACTTCAAACCGTCTTATCTGTTTTACTGTCTCAGCATTTACCAAAGTAACCCCAGCTTCTCAAGTCATTTCAGCATTTCCATTGATTTTTCCATTGTTATTTCAGCGTCAGTTTATTGTTTTCTAAAGGGAATTGAAGCTGCATCTCTTGGACACAGAAGCTCTTACACCTGACATCTTTCACAAATAGTAGCACTGTATAGTTGAATTTTTCTGCTGAGTGATCCTGACTCCCATGCTTCCACCCACCTAGTCCTCTCTACTAGCAAAATCCTGGAGGGTAGAATACCGATATACTGGCTGATTTAAAATGATAGATCCATGGCCTTAGATAAAGGCAGCGGCAGAAAGAGAAACTGCACCTGAGGAAGGTGGGATGTGATACTGCTGATGACTTTCAGTATGAGGATTTAAAAAAACAAAGATAAAAAACAAAGAGTTCTCCACAGTATTCCGCAGTGCTTAACCTTTCAAGCAAAGGTAGAAATGATTGACAAGATGAAAATATGCTGAGGGATTCTGGGAGATTTTTTTTTTCATCCTGATCCCAAAATACCAGGATTCTAAAACATCCTTATGTAGCTGCTATCTAGCATACTAATGTCAGAAAGGTGCTGCTTAAAATCATGTTCCCCGTACAATTCCACTACAGAAAAATATTTGAATATCTGAAGGGAGAATATGCACCCGGAATTTTTTTTTATACCGCTATGTCAAATGTGCCTGATTTAGCATCAAAATGTGCCAGACATGTGCAAAAATAATGATTTAACAGATATAAAAATGTGTTAGCCACTAGCTGATGGGAGGTGTTGTAAAGAAACAGTAAGGATGTTAATAGTTCCTCATCTTTATTGGCAGACAGTGTGCTGCGGCTGTTTATGGCACATTGGTTTTGTGAGTTTTTGTGTGTGTCTTCAAATATTCCTCAAATAATATAGATTGTGATAAACAGCATGCTGTAGCTTAGCCATGACATTTACACATACTTTATCTCATATTCCCATTTGGCACTGCATCCCAAACAATGGGAACAAGCAGCAAGGTTTGAAAGAATTTGGGATGCGGCATTCACACTTCCTCCCTGAACGGTTATGAAAACAGAATCCCAAACCAAAGCTTTTAATTATATACAGTTTAATCATTTTTTTTATATAAGCCTGAAATTTTCAGTTTTTCACTCTATCACTAATTTTATGTCCGTAGCTCCTTAAATAGCTCTATAAATATACAATATATTTCCAAAAGTATTCGCTCACCTGCTTGACTCACATATGAGCTAAACCATAGGGTTCAATATGACATCTGTCCACTCTTTGCAGCTAGAACAGCTTTAACTCCTCTGGGAAGTCTGTCCACAATGTTTAAGAGTGTGTTAATGGGAATTTTTGACCATTCTTCCAGAAGCGCATTTGTGAGGTCACACACTGATGTTAGACAAAAAGGCCTGGCTCTCAGTCACCGCTCTAATTATCCCAAAGATTGGATAAGGTTAAGGTCAGGCCAGTGCCGTCAAGGTACCTCAAACTAGGGACCATGGACTTGTCCAAAATGCATTGGTATGCTGAAGCATTCATACACCTGTGGCCATGGAAGTGATTGGAACACCTGATTCCAATAATTTGGATGGGTGAGCAAATACTTTTGGACTTTTAAGTGTTTTCATTTATAGTTCCTCTGTGTGGCAGTTCACATCAAACCTATATATTTATTTGCACAATGCTAAACATTATTCATTATGCATTTTGAATTGCAAGTCCACAAGCCTATTAGAGTCTCCATAACACATGCGGAATTTCCCGCATTCAGACTTCAGCCTGGATTATGTTCTCAGGCTTATCATGCACAGCATGCTTGCAGTTGTTTCAAGATATCCCCCGGATACAAGTAGCAGATTTCTAGCTTTTTATATGCCACTCTGTATTACAATAAATATCTCAAAACAAATCACTAGATCTAACACAACTAATGCTGCCATTCCTAATGCATTTCTCCAAGCTGCTCCTGCTCCCCTAGGTTGCTCAGTTTGTGAATGACCTTCAGGTTTGTATGTATGGAGTTATTCAGCAACCCCAGTTAACACTAATCTGCTGCAGAAAAGAAGCCTAATTGCACCGTGATGTTTCCCTTTCTCCAGTCTTCTAGCTGTGGCTGTGTGCTGTAAGAGCTGCTATGATTTCCTCCACTGATTTTGATATGTTACTTACAAAGATAAATACAGGCTGGTTAACTTAGTTGGTAGAGCGTGCACTGCTGGGAAACCCAGGGGCCTTAGTAGCAGGGGTTTGATTCCCTGCGGCCGACAAGAGTACGGGATACAAAGTCAGCCTTTTTCTTATTCCGCAGAGTACATTTGGGTGCCAAACATCACATAGTGAAGGACATATATGACATGACAAAGAAAACTTTTTGGTGACCCAGTTTCAAATAAATCTCTGATTCTCTGTGTTTCCTAGTGGAACCCAGGATTGCATGTGCACCCTAGGTTTGTCTCACTGTGATGTCAACTACAGAAACACTGAAGAAATGTCTCTGATCTAAGGACTTAGGGGAGTTATGTTCTGATTATGTCATTTAAGTGCGGATTTTGTCCTTGTTCAGTGTGAAGTATGAATTCAACCTTACGGTTTGTTTGAAAGTGAAAGTGATACATTTTTGCCACTATGTTCGCACATAGCGGAATTGGTCCTCTGCATTTAACCCATCCGTGCAGTGAAACACACACATACACACACGCTGGTGAAGTGAGCACACGTGCCCGGAGCAGTGAACTGCCCCATAAGGAGAATTTTTGTCAGAAGTTGTTTAGGTGATGTTTTAATTTTCGAGCTTCAAATCCATCATCATTATGTTTCTTGCACTCGTGTTTCATGCCTTGTGTTTTTGTTTAGTTATTGTGCTTCATTGCTGATTTTGTTCCTTTTGTATTTCAATAATATCTACGTGTTTTCTTCCATCATCCCGTGTTTTTGTTTTGTTTCGATTGTGACTGGTTTCCCATGTATGATTTTTGTCACTGTGTAAATTCAAACTTAATTACACCTCGAAACCAATGTGTGTATTACACCAGGCTGTGGGATTTGGAGTGAGTAGTGTGTGTGTGCTATAGTTACAGAATACACTAAATAATAATTGGATTAGGAATGACTGGGAGGTGACATATAATCATTGATTACATAGTTGATGACTATGCTAAAGTCGGCTCACATATAAGTTGATGTTGTCAGAGCGGCAGATAGTTGTAACTTGGACATCTGGTGCCAGTGTTACAGAAACAGCTATTCCTGGTGGCTCTTGGGTCCATGGGTCCACCAGGAGTGTAGGAATCATCAATAAACATACAAGAGAAGGTCTCATAGAAGCCAGCCACATATGGTTCACAGAATCGCAAGTGTTGAACTAGTGTTATAAACTCATGGAACTGCTGTAATGTGCATGGTTTGGCTTGCATATGCAGGATGTGTACCACCTTGTGAAGTCTGTACCCCAAGGTTTCCAGGCTGTAATTATTAATAAAGGATATTAACCAGTTATTAAACATGTGTTTGTAAAACGAATCAAAACTAATCAAATTATAAATGTTCATACACAAATGAATAATAAGTATTTTTTAATAATAATATAATAATAATAATGATCATAATATTATTATTATTAATATTATAATCTTAATAATAAGTAGTTTTGTTAAACTGTAAATAAAACTCAGTTTCCCAGATAAAGCATCTTCTTAATATGAATTGGATCTTCCCAGATCAATTAGCATCTTTACAGTAATCGGTTCTTACCTTCGACCTTGAGAGAGTCTAGCAGCAGCCGATAATGACTTTGTCTACTGGTAATCCAAGCTGTGGCTAGTGATAACATTGCCTGGTGCTTATCATGTTACAAAAGTGGAAATGTATGCAGTCAGTGGGGTGTCAAATGGATCTGCATTGACTGATAGCTTTCGTTGTACTTCTCAATAGCAGGACCTTCAACTGACACTGGTGGATTTAAGGGAGCTATTCATAGCAGTGGACTTTGGCAGTTTCAGGCTGTTTTATTATTCAGAGTGACAACTTCTACACTTTTGTTTGTGTCTCTAGTCTCTTACAATTTGAATCTTATATGTTTCTGTCTCCACACAAGCACAAACGGGAATGTAAGCTGTCTGACAGACTGTGCCCCAATTTCCTTACCCATCCAGAATGTAAAATCAGGTCTTCAATGAACTTCCTTAGTCTAGCTGTAATTTTTGGAGTCCTTTTTTTGTGTGCATGCGTACGCATGTATGGTGTTAGCCATTGCGGACGCACCACACAGTTTGCATAATGAACATCTGTGGAGATTTTGATCTTCAGAGGCTCATCTAATTTACAGTAATATCACAGGTCAGCCTCATCGTGTTCCTCTTGACTCTTTTAATTATCGCAGAAGAAGCTTGTTTTTTGTCACGGAATATCCGTATGCTGAGCTTGAATGTGCTATTCTATGCTCTGCAGATCTTGCATCATTACAAATAATTCAGATTTCAGGTACAACTATGAATTATTTCTTATTCCACATGATGGTAGCAAAAGGATTTCATATGAGTCATATGTTGTAGTGAGCTTCTCAATAGGGTAAAAGCACTAGTGCATTTTAAGTACAATTTAATTACACACTGTTTGTATCTGACTGATTTTGGCTTGATATTGGATCAATGTTCCATAGGGCTACATGATTAGCGGGGATAGTTCAGGGAACATTGATTTTTGGTTTCCTCTATTAATTAAACATGAACTGTTATATTGGTAATCTAAAAATAGCTCATGGGTGAATTCTGTTCATTTACATACATTAAATCCTAGATTTGTTATTTGTATTAAAACGCAAAGAAAGGCAGATTTTTGGTTGCACTGCTATAACAGGATGTTGTAGGCTTTATGATTACTGTTATGGTTTATTCACCCTATTTGTACTGCAATGAACATACTGTATCCCTCACTGTAAATGCCAACTGTTGGTAGCAACAGGGGTGTGTCCTGAATAGGTCACAATATTCTACTATTTTTCAGTACATAATACAATTATGCACATCCAAAGTATCTAGAATACAAAGTACCTACAGGGGTTAGACAATGAAACTGAAACACACACAATAAGACCACAATAATTTATTAGTATGGTGTAGGGCCTCCTGTTGCGGCCGATACAGCGTCAATTCGTCTTGGGAATGACACATACAAGTCTTGCACAGTGATCAGAGGGATTTTAAGCCATTCTTCT